>OZ024923.1:7887655-8035155 GCA_964017225.1 Netelia inedita
CGTAATAACGGTTCGACGCACTCGCGAAAGAGCGACATTTCCGATTTCCGACTCAAGTTGAAGGCTTAAGGGTACGTCACTTCCGGCAAAAACGTGGAACGCGTGTTATGCAACCTCTTCCGCCTTTGGCACTATGTATTCATGAGCTGACGTTGCCGAGACTTTTGCAAATCCTCTTCTGATGGAATCCACCTCCCCTACCCTCACATTGAAACCATACTCGACGAGTCAACATTTTTGTACGTTGCTTAGTTTTTTTTTCTTTTTTTTCCTGTCGTTGTTATAACGTTTACAAACTGACTTACCACGTTTTCGAGGGGTAGGGGGCAGTCGTTCACGTACGGCACGCTCTGGTTGGTACAGAAGCGACATTTCGGTACTTTGCTTCCGTCGACGATAAGGCTGGGGGGCTGCCGTGGTGTAGAAAACCACCCTCTGACCCGAAAACCCGTTAACTCTTACGAAAGTTCAACATTCCTCATATTACCGTACGGCAGCTCGAGCCAAGAAACATTTCCAGGCTTTTGCCATAAAGAAACAGTCGTACAATCTCAAAAGTTTCCGGTGGTTACCCGACGCATCGGTCGCTTCCTAATTCTGGCAAATCTCTTACGCCTCCCCTTCCTTCCATCCTTGTGGCAAACAGACCGATTCCTGGTTTTGCCTCACTGACACGCAGATCAAAATAATATTTTAATCCAGGACTTTCGTCAAAGAGTCCTCCTGCCCTCACGATCGCTCGTCTTTCACGAAAAATCCTTCGACGTCCAAACATCGCGCGAGCTATCTCGCACCCTCGTAACGAATAAACCTCACGGTAGCCGTAAAACATCAATGAGTTTCCCGATCCATCGGGTTTCATTTATGCAGCATAATCTTCACGAGTATTTGCGGTGAACCGTAGAATCGGTATTGGATAGCACGAAGGGCAAACAGAGATAGAAGTGGCGGAAAAAATAAATAAACACCGGGGAAACGTTCGTGCCTCGGGCTGATCCTTGCACACTGCGGTCATTGCTATATCACACCACCTTTCATTTCCCCAACGGTCCACCCTGACCAAACCTACCCTGACTCGATATTGAATGCAAAAGCGCTGGATCCGCACTTGCTCGCAGCGACAATACTTCGGGCTAGGGGTTGAAAAAAATATATATCCAAAGCTGAAGAGCCGTGGATAGCGAAAGCCGGTTGACGAAACGAGACGGACGGATGGAGCACCAGGTTGCAAGAGAACGGTGATGGAATAGTCGAGTATGTGGTAAAACCCTGGGATCTCCGTAAAACATTCGCTTTCGCTGCTCTTGCTCCGGGCACCTAGCTACCACTGGTACACTGTCCCAATATCACCCGCATTGTTCTCCGCAGACTCCCGGTGAACTGGATAAAAGCAATCTAGCGCTACGTGTTGTGTCGCTTTGATTTTCGAACGACTCTTTTCATTCGCTATAATTCATTGTACCGACTTAAAAAACAAAAAATGTGACAACTAACCATCCTCATTTTTATTGTCCAACCAACTGAAAAAGTCGTCGGAGCGTTAAAATTTTAAAACGTAAAATTCGTGGCACGCAGTGACGACACACATGCGACCCAACGACCCGGAGGAGTGGGAGCGATGCTATTTGAGCCCAGAATAGCCTTAAACAGGATTAAGTCAAAAATAAAAGCTCTCGACTTTCGCAAGGGCACTGCCCAATTGACCCTTAAAACCCCAAGGGTTGGCTCTTCAGTTTCACAATTGCAAACAAAATTCAAACTGCAAGATATGCCAAAACTACCCTCAAAACGTTCCAATGATCGAGGACTTCGCCCCTCACCTCCACTCTATCACCGTGACTAGTCGAGGAAACTCGTCACATCGAGGGTGCGAGTGAAGGGTGAATTAAAAGCGAGCCGAAGTAAGAAAAGAAAGATACATTGTGCAAGCTCGCGGTCTCATGGACGTCTCTCGGTCACATTCTCCCAGAGTGCATTGGATTCCTGCTCACTAAGCCTTTTCTAAGAGCTCGCGTGACGCGGGAGCAAACCGGGTGACGGTCTCGTAGAAGAAAAAAAAGCGGGTAGAGACCTTCGTCCGGACAAAGAGGGGCTCGAGAACTGTGTCTTTCCGCGAAGAAGCGAGAATCTCGCTGATGACGTGTGTATGTGTGTGTGTAGCAGGGGTAAGAATGTGAACGTATCAGGGGTTGCGCGCGTGGTACCCCTCGAATAGATTTTTCAAGCAGCTCAGACAAAGAGAAAGATGGTCTTGGTACGGAGTTGAAAATATACCTCGGCATTAAGGAGAATGCTGGGACCCGGATCAGGGATGAACGTCGCAGTCCCTACGCTAGAGGTCCATTGTGCCAGCTTGGAGTGTGCTCTCTGCTAAATCAGCCGCTCTCTCCTGCCCCCTGCACTCAATTTTTTCGTTTTGCCTTTTTTTCTCGGCCCACATTCATCCTCGGACTTATCTTTCTTTCGACGAAAGCAACTCCCTGATACAACCTGCCGTATGTTATCCCGGTATAGACCAGAGGACCGGAACAATCCGACCAACCCCCCACCCATTAGAGTGAAAGGGAAGCTCCCTCGACGCAACTGGAGTACGTCGTAACCTCGCGGGTCACAATAACCAGGAATGTCTAACGTGTCGTCGTACGATACCGCCAGAGACATATGCTAACGAGATAACCACCCCTGCCATTCTCGTTCGTTACAAGCCCTCAGTGTCGTATATAACCCTGATGGCGGCCTAGGATGACGGAGCCGAGGCCGTGAATGAAACCAAGTCAGGTTCAACGTATGCCGAGGTGGGTTTTTCTTTTCTCCACTGGCCTTCGAGAAAGGAAGTACCTACTTCTCGTGCTCCAGTGAACTCACCGGGGATGCGTCGAAGCCTCGAATGCTCACGTACTACCCCTATGTATAGAGAGGTAGTTCGTGAACGTTCCTTAAGACGGTCGAGTTTCTCGTGAGTAAGGTTCGAAGTGCCTGGTTAGATTCCACGGGCGTTAAGCGAATGCCCGGTTGAACGCAACCCCGTCGACCCTTGTGGAATAATTGATGGACTTCTCGTGGAGCTGGTCGGATCCTCGTGCAGAGGTAGCTTGAAAAACAAGCTATTTTCGTCGACTATTATTGATACGTACCCGGTTACTGTGACGTGTCAACAGACCTCGATGCGGGTTGCATGGTATAATGGCGTGTTCCAGCGTGTCTTTTTTGCAATCCCTTATCTTCGATCGATCTCGCTAGTATGGACAAAATGGCGCCCTACTGCGCATGCTTCTTTACCGGTCAAATTTGAAGGTCATCGAGGTTTCATTCCGCACTAACTACTCCTATGTTTTTCCTGATTTATTTTCAATAATAAATCCGAACGAAAATTAATGCCTGGCCATCCCCGAGATCCGTTACTTGTTTCTTTATTCTCTATTTTTTCCGTTTGTCCATGGGCAAAGTTGGAGCCGGGGTGGGCCATCGATAGTAGGTTCGAGAAGAGGATCTTAAAGCGAATCAATGAAAGAGCGTGAAGCCTATCACATATCACCGGAAGTGAATCGAGGTGGTCGCTCGGTAGAACGGGAACGGCTTGACCGAGCCCTCAACCCCTAACGGGGTTCGACCCAACGTGTGTATATGGACGAGGAACTACTATCTTTGAGAAAATTGATCGCTCTCGCGGTTCCTATTACTCTCTTTTATTCTTTCCCTCCGTGTCTCGCCGATCCCAGGCACCACCGGTCGCGGGTACTATTAAGAGAAGTTACTCTGCTTCCTGCTCTCCGGGCTATATCTGCCCACCGGCTCTTTCTTCGGTGGCAACCCATTACGTTTCTTATTTCTAACCGAGCTGTCGGGAAAATAAATAGGCTTTGGCCAGGAACTGTGGCGTTAGCTACAGCCCGTTGAGCATAAGGTCGTGGCGAAGGAAGAACGATCGTTCTCTTCACTCTTGAGAAAGGAAAGAATCGAAGCTTTCTTCGATGTGCAATGAAGGTCCTTCATGGTCCTCCGAGTGATTACGCGATACTTTTTGATGATATTCAATCGAAGCTTATCGACAGGAATCGAAGATGCTCGAGCGAATTGAAACAAAATAACTCACCTAGAATATTTTGTAACGATGTATCGAAAATGCCAATATTATTATCATGTTAACAAAAAAGCAATAATTCACAATAATTCCGTACTGCGAAATTAATCCAATTGTTAAGTTTTTAAACCAACAATTACTGCGGGACCACTAATTGAAACAAAATATAGACATAATATGTGCATTCCAAAATTCGATTCCAATTACCAAATTTTCCATCATCGATGAAATATATTTGTCGAATATTCGACACACACCCCGTCGCGCACCGTTTCAACGCGGAACGCCGAACGTCCAAAATAACAGAAAAAACGTAATTATCATTTTTTTCAATCTCGTTCTCTCTCCTCGTCGCGTTGCGCGTTGTTATTAAAAAGTGGCGTATTTTTCAATGACCTGTGGCCCATCGACCCTTCGCGCTCGGAGCCTCGCGTCACTTCTCCCTCTCAACCCCTTTTATCCCGAATTCCCAGCGGTAATTGCATTCGCCCTGTAACCAAAGAGCATTTTTCAAATTCCAATTTTAATTACCGCGCAAATGCTTAACGCTCTTTCCAAAACGGGTTTTAATTTCCAGACGCCCGTAACGACGCCCATTTTATCATTCTTTTTTTCTGATTAATTATTGTTTTCGATTACTTATCATTAATACTCCGCGACTCCGATAATTCGGAATTTTGGTTAATTATTTCAAGAGTTTCGGCGATACGGTGGATTATCGGATCGCGCGTGAAAGATAAATTCGCTCTCGTGATTTCTTCTTCGGTATTGTTCAAAAGAATTGCATTATTTCCGGTTCACTCTCTCTCTCTCTCTTTCTCTCCCTCTCTTAGTCTCGCGTTACTTTACACGGATATATCTCAATTCGACCGAATCCAACTTCGATTCTACTGGTATCCATGAGAAAACAATAGATCTAATTGGAGCATCCCAATGAATCGGGTAATAATGAATCACCTCAGAGCTGAATACTGTATAACATATTACATATAGATATATATATATATATATATATATATATATATATATATATATATATAGTTCTGTTTCTCGAGTTTTCACCACTTAAACTACTACTACTCAGTGAAACGCTCGCCCAAGCGACTTCGAGTTTGTTCGAAAAGCCGCGGAGAACCAACGATATTCCGTCCACCACCGAAAGCGAGAGAGATAGATGAAGAGCACAGCGGAAGGGGTTGGGAAGGGGGAATAGATATAGCAAGGATAAGAGAGAAGAGGGTTGAAAGAGGTTGGACCGGAAGTGAGGAAAGGCGGATCGAAAGAGAGGATGAGACAGAGAGAGACAGAGAGAAATTCGAAGTTTCCTCGGTTACGTTTCGACCGAAACGAAATATCTTTAGAAAATTAGTGGCGCTGTTATTCCCTCGACTATAACGGGAACTTCGTGAACCACTCCCTCGAAGCCAATGGTGGGGAGGGTTCCCATGATTTCAGGAAAAAACGAAGGATACCACACCCACTTCTCCATGTATCTCTCATTTCCTTCCCGTTTCTCCTCGTAAATTCGATCTTCAACGTAACTCGTTTTTCCAGCAGTCTCTTGCGCGTCTGACGCGCTGAATACTCTCCGCTATCTCGACGAAAGTCAACGACTCCGCTCGAGACACGAAACGATAGAATGGAAAAACAAATATGGAGGCGAACGTCGATGTGAACGACGCGGGAAATTTCGTGACGGAGGGTTTTTTTCCGTAGAGAAATCGTACTAAAATTCGAAAATTCGAAAACAAAAAAATTGTTTACATACGAGTGAGCAAGGGGTTTCTTACACCCCTCAAATTTTTCCATTGAGCGAAACGCGAAACGGACGAATCGAAAAAGAGACGACGTTTCGTAAAATTTTATCTGCTCCTTTTCTCGTTCCATTTTTACGCCTTTATTTATTTTTCTTTTGTCTCGATCCTTCGTATTTTTCTCCCCTTATACCTTATGGTCCCTCGTGGTTCTACGCGGAACTTTTGCCGTGGATTATTCGCGAGGACTACAGTTTCGCCTTATAAACGTAGCGGTAAGTGCCCACCGAGAGATACTTCAGCGTCGAGTTATGGGGTGAAAAAAATACTAAAAAAGGGGATGGTCGAGCATTAAGTGAAATTGAAGTTCGTCGTGAAGGGTAAGAGGAGAAAGAGGGAGAGGGGGAGCAATCATAATACTTCCCCTTTTTTTTTAAATCCGGACCAGTATCCGTGATTAGAGGACTTGTCGAGGATTTAATTTTTTAAAGTAAATAAAATAAAAATATAATTCGCGCGTACCATTTCTGTTCTCGCATATTTATAACAATTTTCGAAATCCCGAAATATTAAAATAGTCGGCGGACCGAAAAACGGTGAGACAAAAAGGTAAAGAAAAAGGTGGAGGGTTAGAGGCAAAGCCGAAACCGCGGAAATGCAGAAAGTTCGCCGAAGTATGAAGTACGAAAATGTACTCGAACTTTAGCAAAAGCCAGAAGCATTTTAAAATAACATAAGAAGTTGGGATTATCGGACTGAAGAAAAAAAACAAAAAAAATAAATGAAAGAAGACGAAGGAACGAAGGGAAAGGAGAGGAAGCCCGCATCTCGACGATCCGGCTGGATCTACTAAATAAATTGCGATACCCTTCGCGGATAAAAGTTATCCATCGGTCGGGGATGATTTATAGTTCGTACGCCAAAGCTTCTATCTCTCATCCCTTCGCTAGCTTCCGATTCATCGATGCTCTCCCCCCACCCTCTCTCTCTCTCTCTCTCTCACTTTTACGATCTTCTTTTTTTGTCACCGAGAGTTTTGGCCGATCGCGAATCGCGAGAGATTCGTCTTTGATACGAACGGTTCGTGCCTGCGTTGGCGAGGGCACAAGGGATGATGCTCGAGCCATTGTGACGACGATTTCTATGCGGAGATTCCAATCCTTGGACATTCATTCGCGTTCCGCAACATTGAGATCGTTCGTTTTACCCTGACGGCCACTCCACCTACTTATCATTTTCGTTTCTTTTTTCTTCTCTCGATTCACCCTCGAACCTCTTTCTCCGCGTTACACGGACTACGATCGTGGATAAATTATGAATCGACGAATTATCGAAGTAACGACCCGAGAACGCACATTTTTCCTTGTCGCTGGCAACCCCTTTGCAATTTGGAAAAATCTCTCGATCGAATAATTTCACAACGAATATTGTACAAAATAATAATACCTATTTTTTTCATGATATGTTGGCATAATTTTTTTACGATCGTATTTTCTACTACGATAGAGGATGAGTTTGCATGCTTCGTAGAATATTCGAGGTGCGACGCGCGTGCGGATTTCTGTCGCGAATGCAATGGTAATTTGACGCGGGGACAGAGGGGGGGGGGATATTGCGATTTCACATTCGCGACGCTCTGCTTGCTACCCTGTCCACCCCCGCCACGTGTCGCCTCGGATCCGGAATCGAGAGAAGTTGATAGCGTACCTATATATGGAGATCGCGAGAGGCAACCTGAAACGTATCAAGGGGTCGTTGACACAAAGTTGAAAATCATTTCGGTTCGTGAATCATTAAGGAGAGTTGAAACGATAAAGTCACAACAATTTCGGATCCTTCTTTTTTGTGAATATTGCATTTATTTGTTTACAGAAAAATATTGCTATATTTAGTTATCGAGTAAATAAAATATATTTTTTTCCGATTGCTCCATAATTAATTAATTCCATTGATTAATAATTTTTTTTAATTTATACACGAGTATGTTATTATTCTGTAAATTTATTAATGTATTTTATTTGTCTACATAAATATATGTTGTCAAAGGATTTGTAATTATGTAATTACATTGTAAAATATTAGTAATAACTCCCCCCCCCCTCCTGCCCCGTTTAATTAACATGAAATTTTGTACGACGCGAAAAGGTTGAGAGGGTTACGTGTCACGTCACAATTCGTAAAACGTTTTTTTCCTTGGAAATGATTAAAAATAAACTTATGAAAAATCATGCCCCAGTGCTCCAGTGACAAAAGTGAGACCTTACTTTCTTTGAGACGCATTAATCACGATAGTTGATGAATCCGTATGATCGTACGGCCTCGACATCGTCTTATTAGTCAAAGCTCCAGGTGCGTGCTGCACACACACACACACACACATACACACACACACACACACACACACACACACACACACACACACGCACGCACGCACACACACACACACACACACACACACACACACACACACACACACACACACACACACACACACACACACACACACACACACACACACACACACACACACACACACACACACACACACACACACACACACACACACACACACACACACACACACACACACACACGCGCACGCACGCACGCACGCACACACACACACACACACACACACACACACACACACACACACACACACACACACACACACACACACACACACACACACACAAACACAAACACAAACACACACATATACACGCATACACTAGCATATTTTAATGATGCAAAATTATACACGTCCGAGTGAAGTTTTCATCCCTCAAGCCCTTTATCCACCTACGCAAAGGAGACCTATAAAATATTTTACCCGCGGTTCGTGTCTCCGATGAAAAGTCGTTCGTGGCTTGGCGCACCATGAGTCCCATTAGCTCGGTCGTCTGAAAGAGAACGCGGAGAGGGTTGTGCCTTGGAGGGATGAAGCATCGTCGAAGTCGCGGAAAGACGCACGTACACCGCGATGAAATATCTGGGTTAATGAATTACTGGGTAAAGATGAGAGGGATGAGAAAACGCTGGAGGACTCCGGGGTTGGATTGTGAGGCAAATAAGGGCTGGGAGGAAGAGGAAAAGTCGTTTGACGACTCGACTCTTGTCTGATTTCTACAATAACTCAGAGGGAGACATCGACGTCGATGTCTCCATCATTACAGACGCTTTCTATTTTCAACCCCTAACTTCGACCACCCTCGTTCAATTTTGCTAAACCGAATTATAATTGATTTTTAATGATAACAGGATAATTAAGTTATATTTTCATCGAAACTTTGATCGTTACAGAAGCTTTCTGTTTTCAACCCTTGTCTTTAAGCTATCTCATCGAAGTTCTCAAAGTTGAAATATAATTAATTTCTCACCCCAGTGACGTGATACGTTTATATGTATCTCGTCAATAATTATTCCCATTTTTTGTACTGAAATCTCGATCTTTACAGTCCCCTTCTATTTTCATCCCCTATTTTCGACCAATTTCGTCGATATTCCCAAATCGAATTTTAATACTGTTTCAAATATATCCCTTCGACTAAATGAGAAATTATCGAAGCATTTAAAGACGTCCCATTTCTATCGAAACTTCGATCATCGGATAACCAACGTGCACGAAAGAGGGTAGAAAGTCGATCGAGAGACGAAACCGATACTTTCGTTATCCAAACGTTCGAGAATCATTCACCCTCGAATTCCAAATGGATCCGAGAGTTATTTCTCCACTTCCCCAGATACCATTTCCCGTTCGAGAGAAGGTTCTATCATTTTCTTTCTACCCTGGCAACAACGAGCCGTGTTGCTAAAAAAACAAGGCCCGAGGTTTGCGCGAGTCGCACATGACGAGAAACAGCTTGTAGGTATTGAATTACCAGGCTGACAAGCTGTAGGTCGAGGCCACCGCTCGCGAGGCAGCTTTGGTTAATTCGACGCGTTGGATCCGCGAGTACTTGACTGATACGTAAATACGAGTACGTCCTTGGGATAACAGCTCATCCAAGATAGCCGCTCGTAGAATGTAACCGAAGCCTCCGGCCCTTCCCTAAATTCGGTAATACGAAACTTCTCGGACTGGACTACCCGACTCCATGCTTTTGCAGTATTGCTGTTGCCATTTTCGGTCCGTACGATCGGGGAATTGCCGTAACTCATCGAGCCTTCGTGTACACGGAACGATTCCCTCGACGGTCAGTTTGTTTGAGGTCTCCCGAGACGTTCCTACCCTCTTTCATCGCGGCAGGCTAAACTCCTCGGGCTAATATCATATCCAACATTGACATTTTCACAAATCGAACCTTCCGATCTTTTACTCGCGACCAAAAAATATTGAATTTAATAACTGATTAATCAATCGAATTTAATGTTAAATGCGTTTATCTAAAATTGTATTTCGGATCGATTTTATTTAGACAACGAAGTAGCAAACTACTATTTTGACTTAACTCGTAAGTTTGAAATCGCAAATTATCGAAAATCACTGAAATTCGCAGTTGGCAGCAAAATTACGGAAAATTAAGTAAAACTGTATTTCGAACCTTTAGAAATTTGAAAAAGTTGCAATTTAAAGTAATTTGTTTTATTATTTTTCAAATTCCGCATATCTTTGTTAACATTCAAACACAACATTCATATTTCTTATAAAATTTGTCGATATCTTTAATTTTTTTAAATCTCAATTTTCTATTAAAAATCACTTTTTCCACGCGAATAAACATTTGCTCGGAGCGGCCATCCAACTATCGCCGACGACGTTTCCAAAAACACGACCGATGTGCTCGTAGTACGGACCAAAGACCTTAAATCCAGAATTACGCGCCCGAAATCGTACAAAAACCTTGAAAAGCCTGGCAAAAGCTCAGGCGAAGGAAATGGAGTCCTATGTTACTATATTATGCAGCGGGAACTTATAGATATATGCCATTTCGATGGTTCTTGGTAGCACACAGAGACGGAGTATCAGGGGGTTTGGCTAGAGAATAGCGAGAGTAGATGCACTTCGCCTTTGGATAATGGAGGAAAATGCAGACTTTTACCGTTTGTTCCCTCGTTGGACGATGTGTCATGTATATATACATATAAAATAAACACATATGTACATATATACGTATATATCGTCGATTTTGCTTGTACTCACGAGCCAACGGTATTGCCGTACACTCCCGCGAACTATCCGTTCAACGAGGCGTAGTAGGTAAACACGACGTTTGAAAAGCTTTGGCTCTCTCGCGCCGACGAGGGAATACCGCTGTGCCAAACGATATAGCGAAAGCTTTCGTATATTCGCGCGGCATACGTATAAATATATATATGTATATATATGTCCTCATATATTTCTGCTCCGTACGAGCGAAGCTTACAGCCGTGAGACTTCCATCTAACGTAGTGCTGGAATTGGTTTTTGTCTCAAGAACGGAATAAAAAAAATGTTTCGTTACAATAATCGTCGATCTGACGAAAGAATAATTGCGTTTTTAATAGAGCGACGCGTACGTCGAACGATCGTGAAATAACGCAATTATCTTATGGCCGAGGTGATATTAATTTTATTCTTTTTTTAACCTATATAATTTTTGCTTAAAATTTTGTTCTGGGTGAAAGTTGCACTTTAAGGTTCGAATTTATATTTTTCATCTGAACCAAAAAAAATATCAAATATCGCGCAACGAGCAAACTGAAAATGAGAATTAAATAAAAAAATTGAAACGAATCCGATGAAAAAGAGTAGAAGTAAAGAATGAAAATAAAAAACGAAAAAAAAATCTCGTGGGCTTTTGGTATTGAATCGTAAGTACAAAGTAAGCTCGACCGCCGCAGCGCCCAGAACCACTAATGTGCTCGCTCGCAGCGCGGACGGAAACTTCGAGGTGACACTGGCCACCAAGGCCACGATCTATCATCAGGGCTTGGTCGAATGGAAGCCACCGGCGATATATAAATCATCGTGCGAAATCGACGTCGAGTACTTCCCGTTCGACGAGCAGACCTGCGTACTCAAGTTCGGTTCGTGGACCTATGACGGCTTCAAGGTAAATGAGCATGGTAGCCGATTAAGTTTTCAAACGCGCTGTATTACTGAAACCGGAAAAAATAACGACAAACAGAAAAGCAATTTAAAAAAAAGCTAAATACAAAATCGAAGAAAAAAATATCCCGTAACCATGTATATCGCTGATGTCGAAATTATCGTCCCGTTCGAGCATCGAGGTGACTGGGCGATCGCCGAAATGCGACAAACGGGACCCGGCGCGGTCGTTAATCTTAGTATAAAGTATTACTACTATTATTATTATTATTAATATCATTATTATTAATATTGTTAAATCTTAGTCATGTAAGTAAGTAATGTTTAAGGTGTGTTGACAAATGAATAATTGCTTCGTCCGATCGTTCTCGATTCTCGATCGTCCCTTGGCCCAGTTAAAGGCTATTTGGTTTTGAGAACTCGGTCGGTAAGGAAGGAAATTCGTCGAATCTTTACGAAAAAAATCGCATCAGGAATGTAACAAAACGGGAGTTATGCGATAGTCGAGATGATCGGGGAACGAAGCTCGCCCAAGGGGATTGCTGCCCGTCAACCGGACACCGAACCCGTAAAATAAAAAATTCAAAAAATCGCGAGCTTGAGTGCGCGACAAATCCTCGCAATTTTCTCCCCCTCTCGCTTTCTCTGTCTCACTTTATCCCTCTCTTCGACCGTTTTATCGTTTTCTTTCTATTTTTCATCCGCCACGCTCTTCAACGTCGACTTTGAAGGTCAAAAGGTTGTCTCGGAGAGTCGGTATCGAGGGTAGAAATTAGATGGAGATAAGAGATAGAGAATGAGAGTACAACGGAGAAAGAGAGACAGAGAGATAGAGAGAAAGGAAACAGAAGGGCGGGTAAAGAGTCCTTGAAGCTCGAAGTCTCACGAAGGGTGAAAAAGTAACGCTCGAACGAGCTCGGAAAGAAAAATCGGTCGAGTCGCGAACTGCTAGAGAGTTCGACGAACCGAGAAAGGGACGAAGACGAGGCGAGAAGAAGGAGCAAGGAGACAAGAGAGAGAGAGAGAGAGAGAGAGAGAGAAATAGGAAGAGAGAGAAAGAAAAAGGACGAGCAGTCGGAGGCCGTTCGTCCCTTCGTCCTCTTCGTTCGGGACGTCGTCAAGAACGGTTAACAGGAAGATCTCGGCAGCAATCCCCCTAAAACGACTCGATTTCGTTCTGGTTTTTTGTTTCATTTTCTGTTCACGTACGTTTTGTTTTCTTTTACTTTTACATTTTGTTTTATCGTTCTTCTCTCCCTTGAGCCCCCCCGCCCTCGACCCCACCCCAAGCCCTACAGTTCCACATAAAAAAAACGAATCGAGATCACGGCTTTCGGGTTTTTCTGTTTATTCGGTGATTGCAGCGCCGACGGAAACTACGAGGTGACACTGATGACCAAGGCAACCGTGTACCATTCGGGAATGGTCGTCTGGCAACCACCGGCAGTTTATAAATCCTCGTGCTCCATCGACGTTGAGTTCTTTCCGTACGACGTACAGACCTGTGTTTTGAAGTTAGGCTCATGGACTTATGATGGTTTTAAGGTGCCGAACAGCATTAGAAAATCAAAAAAAAAAACAATGCAAATTGAAAATCTAATATTTGTTTTTTGATTTCACGAATATTCACATATATATTTAAACGTTAAATATATATGTATGAGTATATATATATGAATTTTGTTTGACATTGATTTTTTGCCGAATATTTTATTTGTGTTTCTTCATCGTTTATTGACGATTGAGTCTTTAGGAATGGCAAACGTGACCGCCGTCTCGTTAAAAAAAATATTAAATTAAAAAAAGCTCGTGCGATGCGCTGTTGGACGTCATCTGATTTACATATTGTTGAAACGATATTATATCTGTATATATATATATATATATATATCCACAGGATTTCCCAGAAGTACCGCGCCGTCTGGTACCTGGGGGTAGCTGGTGATGACAGGTATTCACGCGCGAAGGAAACAGGTTGCCACCCTTTCCATCGAGTTCGAACGTCACCGATTCCAGCACTCCGATTGGACGACTTCGAACGTCTCTCATTTAAAAACTATCGCGATATCATCATGAGGACTTCGCGCGTGAATTCGTGGTATCGACAGCTACCCGCAGGTACCAACCGGTGCGAGACTTCCGGGATAGCCCGTATATATATTTATGTGTGTGCGTGTGTGTATATATATGTATATATGTATATGAATAATTAAGCATATATATATAACTATATGCTGTAATATATACCACGTGATATCGTCGCTATGTATATTATTAAATTACAATTTGATGGTCACCGTCGATTCATTCGTTCACACGTGAAATACACTCGGGATAAATTGATACTTCGCTTATGTTTCGTCTATCTCGACTGGATACCATTCAATTAATTAATAATATATAGATACACGATTTTCGTTACGATTTCCATGATTGAAATCGATCGTATAAAAATATATGTATATATGTATATATATGTCAACCGGTTGATGTCAGGACTTTTTCTGTGCTCTACTGGTCGTTGTCAGGACAGTTGGTGGATGTGAGGACTGTCCTGACAATTTTTCCTTAGTAACGTATATTGTCAGGACATGTCTCCATAACAACCATATGCTACATAGGACCACATTTTTCTATACTGAGGTTTTTCTCAGGACACTCCAGACAACTGTGTTAGACAGTTTTTTAATTTTTCTGCCAAGAACGTGTAATGTCAGGACAGTCTCGATAAACATCTGTACGGGTCAGGATATTAATACTACTTTAAATGTTCTAACAAATTTTCCTTAGTAACGGATATTATCAGAGCATATCTCCATAACGAGCATATACTACTAAGGGTTTCTTTTTCTCACAGGCTGATTACTCTCAGAACAGTTCTGACAACAGTTCTGCCGCATGAACAAACATTTCGGGTTTGTAGCGAGTAAATTTTCGCCGTAAAAATCGTTGTTATTCTCTTCTATTTCCACCTCCGCATATACTTTCGAACTTGTATTTTTTCGAAGAAGCGTATGTCAGCTGCCAAATTATACCAGTAAAACATTTTATAAGTTTTTCTACACAACCAGGGTATAAGGAACTAATCGATTAGAGTGAAATCATACAATATAATTTTCAAAAACCACCATAGGCTAAAACACTGCCTATACATTATATGAGTGAAAAGAGCGCAAAGCATATAGCTTGTACTCTTCCCACTCATACAAAGTATAGGCAGAGGCTGACTACTGGTTCTTGGCCGATTACTGGATATTTTGCCCTACTTTCAATTATAATAATGGATATTAGTAACGAGCTTTTTCTGACAACGCAACTATAAAAACAAGATTTAAGCTGGTTATCGATTATGACCCAGAGCAATAATCGTTATCAGGACATCTTTCACAGAAGAAACCGTTGGTATCAGGATATTTTTATAAATTGATCTTTAGAAACTAATATACGCCATTAAGAATATAAAAGATTTTTGTAAATCCATTGCCAACTGGTCTTTACGACGTAACAGTGTGAAATACATTTTCCTTTAATTTAATTACTAATTCTTTGTGATGTGAGAACATTTTCCGTGATCCAAAGTGTTTTTACTTGATGCACATAAAAATATGACGTTATATTTAGTCCAGCAGCCACCACCTGTTTTTTTATGATTAATAACTGGCTAAAATTTTGTAAGTCGGTTCCTTTCGCCGAGACCCCCAAATGTATCCTCTGAAAATTCTCTATAGAGGTAGCTATTTTAGCGCGTAGGTATAAAACATGTCGATTTGGTGGGGTGTCGAAATTGTCTCAATAACACAAAATATTTTATTTGAATATAAAGATAATTCGATATTGAACTGTGAAAAACAATTGTCCTACAACATTGATGGTTTGACTGGTGCGTCCTCCACGCCGAATATGTCAAAATAATGAGGTTATCAAATTTATTAATAACGAGCTGATTTTTTGTACGCAGCTTCATGAATATTTGTAGAATGAAGGGGCCACATAGTCCTACAAATTTAGTGGTACGTTTTCCCAGTCCTACGCTTAGAAGTTGTTGACTCCATCGGGACATTTTTTTCATGTTTCATGTGACATTTGTTTCATTCAATTGAGTTCTACACTTCATTCCCGATAAAACAAAATTTGGTTTAAGTTGTTATTAATGAAAAAAATGTCCGGGGGCAATTCCAAAAAAAAGTCCAAAAAATGATTTCGGGGGCGTCGACAGTGGATTTAGTCGCATTCGGTGCACGAAAAAAACGTGCGGTTCGTGCAAGGCATAAAGTGTATTGTACAAAAACGGTGGTCGATATCACGCGGAGATTATGGCAGAGAAGGTAAGTAAAATGATTAATGTATCATTTTTTCCCCACAAGTACCGTTACCTACATTTTAAGGAGTTTATAAAATAATTATAAGCAAAGGCTAGTATTTATCAATTTATGAATTTATATTTATCCGCGTATGCCCACATGAATTCGATCTCATATTAGAAAGGGCACGCTGTAATTTTTTTGCCATAAAGTTTTTATGATTAAATGCATGATAACTTTTTCACTAAACGTCCGGGAAAGAGCATAACATCATTCAATACATTTTCCATTAATTCAACCATTCAGTCTTTGTGAAACGAGACGTTATTCCCGAAATCGAAATTATGATTTTGTTTATATGTGAAGTGATCATTGAAAGATCAAATGAAAGAACGGTAAATGTCCCGATGATACGCGTTGTATAAAAAATGTCCCGACGCCGACCGTTCCCTCTGCAAATGATGTCCTGATAACTACCGTTTCCCCTGTAAATGATGTCCTGACAACTACCGTTTGTAAAAAATGTCCCGATGACGACCGTTTCCTCTGTAAATGATGTCCTGACAACTACCGTTTATAAAAAATGTCCCGATGACGACCGTTTCCTCTGTAAATGATGTCCTGATAACTACCGTTTCCCCTGTAAATGATGTCCTGACAACTACCGTTTGTAAAAAATGTCCCGATAACGACCGTTTCCTCTGTAAATGATGTCCTGATAACTACCGTTTCCCCCGTAAATAATGTCCTGATAACTACCTTTTCCTCTATAACAGATATGTCCTGATAATAACTATTGCTCTGACAATGAGTCAAACTCGATAAATAGCTTAAATATCGCTATCATTATTTTGACGCAAAGGTCTTCACCAAAACAATAGCGCTAATAAATTAAAATAATTCAGAAATATTTTTTGTTTATATTCCTTATTTTACAATATGTAATTTGTTATAGTAATATATATATGTAATTGATTGTTCTAGGCATCGAGGCGCCGAATATAGAGAAAAATGATCAGAAAATTCGGAATGCCAAAAAAATGTTGGAGCATAGAAGAAAAAATGCAGCCTATCTGTTATACAGCCATTATACAGGGTGAGGCAACAACTTTCATTAGTAGAAATATTTCTTCAGATATCGGACTTAGAAAAAACTTTTCAAACAAAAGTTGCACGGTGTGGACGGGGCCATCAAACTCGATGATTTTTTTTATTTCCGTGGAGTCGTTTACGCACAGCGAAAGCCACCTTCACTTTAAACAAAAAAATTGGTCGCATTTGATGGCCCCCTTTTGTGTGAAACATTTTTTGTGACGTCTTTATAAGACTACCAAATATTTGATAATGATCCGAAATATTTAGATTTGTACCATCGATACTGACCTTGAATGGCCTAGAACGACGTTGACCCCCAATGTTTTTTATGTGGATTGAGGTGTACAAGATGGTTGAAAAAAATATACCATTCCATTTAAAAAAGTGAAGGTGACCTTCACTGTACGTAAACGCCTTCACCGGAAGAAAAAAATCATCGCGTTTGATGGCCCCCTCCACACCGTGCAACTATTGTTTAAAAAATTTTTTTTACGTCCCATATTTGAGGAAATATTTCTACTGATGAAAGTTGTTGCCTCACCCTGTATATCAAATGTGATATACCCATCACTGAAACAAATTCAGGGTGAATGCAGTGGTCATCCCCTACTACAACGGCGGAATCTTTGCATTATAAAAACTTGGATTTCGAATCAAATAAAAAAGTAAACGATGGTTTTTAAACGCAAAAACCCAAAGTATTATATTATAATAGCTCTTTGTTAACTGAAATATTCATTTATGTAAGAGATGTCTATTTTAAATAAAAGTATGTGTGCCTGTATAAATGTCTTTGTCGGCAGTAAGTGCTTTCTTGATAACTCTCGATTGCTTATCAACAAGAGATCTGAGAAACATCATTAGAAAGAAAATCGGAGGCTGTCCTGATAACACCCAATCACTTACCAAAAAGAGTCCTGAGAAATACCATTCGAAGAAAATCGAAGACTGTCCTGATAGAACCCGTTTATTAGATAAGAAAGTCCTGACAACAACCATTGTGAAATGTTTTTTTTGATGTCCTGATATCTACCGTTACAAACTCTTTTCGCTATATAATTGCAAAAAATGCTCTGACACTAAATTTGGCTAAAGATTACGTTTTAGCAGCATTAATATTGTTAATTTCAAGAGTAAAAAGTAGGCCTTAGAAAAGTCCCCACAAACACCTTTTGACATATATATATATGTATATATATATATATATATATATATATATATATATATATATATATATATATATATATTGTGAATTATTTATTCTGTTCGTGTAGCTGTATTATGAACGAAAGAAAAATATTATTACGATTGTCGATTATTTTCGTAATAATAAACGAAAGGATAATGTTTTAATGAATATAGGACGTCACTGGGCGTCTTGTAACACGTGGGAAAGGTATAAAATTGGGCGATCTTCATTGTTTGCTGAATTATTATCGTGCTTGCGATCGATTTATTTTTAACTAAGAAAATTATTTAATTGTTATAATCCGTTGAAATTGGCAGAGATGATGCGATGAACATGCGCTGCATCACGGGAAATGTAATCAGCGTGGAAGATTATACGAGAGAGGCCCCGACGACGGATTCGATCGAAATCTCATTTACTTTATTTTTTTGTTCACGCTATATCGTGTTTAATCGTATTTCCAGGACTTAGCTGTACGTGAAATATCCGCAGCGGAGCTTGAGAGAATCAGCTTTCTCGACGGCGTGGAAATAATATGATTTGTTTTTTCAGTCAATTACCAAGTACTTTTTTTTAATAAACTGAGATGAGAAATAATCGGCCATCGGTATATCGATTATCGAGATATCTATCGATCGATCCGTTTTATCGTCGAAAATGATTATTTATTTTTTGTTGTTTCAGTCTGTCCCGAAAAATTGATAAAAATGAAAAAATACTCACTCTTATTAAATCACTTTCTTTAAATTTATTTTTCATATTATTGTAGATTCATTCTATATTGTTTATCTCAATAATATTTTGTTCATAAATGCTCTTTTTAATCGAGTAAACAATAAATAATTGTGCCGGAACGTTGATTACAAAATTTGCATCTGGTGCTAATTCTCAATCAACAAAAGTGGCGACTTAAAAAATTATATATATTTTCTGACCGTTATCAACATTCATAAATCATGCATTTCAATAATATCCCTTTCGAATTCAATTTTCATCTCTTTCAATTCAATAATTGTCCTTTCGAATAAATAAATTCAAACGTAACCAAAAATCTAATTAATAATCCCCACGATTTTTACCACTGAGCATCGTAATCAATTATTATAAAATTCCGTTCTCGCAAAGTCCTTGATAAAATCTTCATACCTATATCTACATAAATACGTAAGAATATATTTTTCATCTCCGAGTTAACTGTAACGACGATCGGTTAGTCCCTTGGAAACTATACAACTTGTCCCCTCGATCACGGAATTAGCAAGTTTCCAAGGTTATTAAGATAGTGGTGTCGTAGCGTCGGCGATAATTAGGTGGCCCATTAGGATCGTCCTATGTCGAGGAAGAAATTCACAAGCACTCTAGGTGCGAGCTAGTTGGGTATCTCAATTGGATACATATATGTATCGTACACAGAACTCCCATATACGTATATATATCGTCCATTGGGAACGGTCGACCCTCACCGCTTACCAGCAATATACAGGGTGTCCCATTTTAAATTCTCCAGTCGAATATCTTTGAGCAATAGTATTTTCGGAAAAAAGGTTTCCTATAAAAGTTTCAAGGTTTGAATGGCATTACTTGTTTGACATTAATACGCTGCGCAACATCGTAAACTCGTTGAAACGGTTTAAGACAGCAACGAGTGCGACAGCTCGTAGCTCGAGATTATCGATTTATTCGCTACAGCTGATGTTCCGTGCGTGCGAGAGCAAAAAACTGGTCATCGTTCGCAAAAACGACAGCGTGTCTCTCGGGTATTGCAGTAGGTACGAGTAGTGGTCGAGCGCTGGCGTCGTGCGGTAACGATGTGTACTAACGACTGACACGGTCGTTCGTACGTCGCAGCGTCACTTAGGTCGTTCCTTGTTCACATTCACCGACCGAAAATAAGTTACCGGACTATCGAGTCTTGAAAAAAGTTTCGTCGTAAAATTCACCCTCTCTTGTCGTTGGGAAAACCGTGTTGGTAATAAAAATTCACTTCGTGGATTAAAAATATTAATATAAATATAATTAATATAAATATTAAAAATATGTGTATATATATAGAATATATTGTGTCGAATCGACTTTCTGGGGGAATAATACGTGACCTTTTTCTTGAAACCTCGTCATTTTTTTCTCTCTGTTGTAATTGTTATACTTTTTTATGTTTGAAAAATCGGTATTTTATTCCCATTTGATTTTTATTAGATGAAGATAGTGGTGTATATATGACAAGGTCGTTATTGTTCCAGTGCGACATTCCTGCAAGCACGCGGATCCCTCCGAGGGACTTCCGTGTCTCTCGGTCGCATTTGCATTTCGCCAATTCCCTCGGGCTCGTGACTGGCCTACGGACCACGCGACACGCCACACGTTCGAGAATCCAAACTAGCCTCTGCCTCTCTTTCTCTCGCTCTATCCGTTATCTCAGCCTCGGCCGCAGCTGCAATTCCAAATGCATTTTTCTATCGTTTCGATCGAGACCGGAATACAAAAGTCAGCCGAAGAAGAAAATGAGGATCAATATCCGAATCGTCTCAAGGATTTCCTTCGGCACCCGAGTAAAAAAAGGTCTTTTCTTTAAATTCCATGAAAAAGCTCACGAAACGTCATAAGCAAAATTGCAAAAAGCAATGTAACGAAAAGTACATTATCAAAAAACGAAAATTCTATTACGGAAAAACCGTTAAAATACATTTTTTCCAATCCAATCAATGCTTCGAATCGAAAGTAATTAAAATGTTGTATAGATTTTTTCGAATCGTAACAATTTTCTTCCCGAATGCTTTCAAAGTTTTTTCTCCATCTAAAAAAACAGGAAAAAAGACAGAAAAAGGTACTGCAGTACTCTTCTGAATTGCTGCGCTCCTTTGCTACGTTACCGTTAAATAATTCTCTTCTGATATTCAGTAGTAACGAGGGTCGGGGAATGGAGCAAGTCGGTTCAAAGGTGACTAGGGGCCGGAGGTGGTTTTTTTTTGCTTTTTATTTCACCGAGAGATCGCTTTTCCGGCATATCTCGCGAGTTGACTGATGCTTTTGTCCAACGTTTCGAGCCACTTTCGACGCCGAACCGAGAATTAAATTCACAAAGAGCTCAGCTCTATATATATGGTACGTTGGCGATGGGGGTAGGGGTAGTGAGAGCGCGAGAGTGGGGGAAGCTCCTAGTTGCGGGCGAACTTCGCCGGCAGGTGGCGCTACCGAGAAGGCGGGAACGAGGCGAAGTACCGTGCTGAGAAAACGATAAAGACGCGCGGAGGGTAGATAGGGGGTGGGAAAGAGAAAAAAACTTGGGAACAAAAAAAAGAAAAAAGCCTCAGTAGAAACGAAGAGAGATGGAGATAAAGATAAAGAGAGAGAAAGAGAGAGTCTCGATTGATTCCCTTCTCTTTTCTCGTACCCCGAAAGATGAAAGGATGAAAGAATGAGCGGAAGAATTGACGATGAAAGGTTTCCATCGGCGACATAACTACACTTTGCTTCGGGTCCACTTATCGGTCAGACCATTTCGCCTCGTTCCTCCAATGAAATTTTTTCCCTCTCTCCATCCCTCTTTTTTGCTCCGTTCCTCTTTCCTACCGCTTGTCTTAAAACGCTCGTCCTTAGACATCGGGATTTTTCGCGATCTTATTCATTCGCTCCATTTTTCTCAATGTCGATGCGCAAGATAAAATTGCGAGTGTAACTTTTGTCCCGTCTAAAATGAACTCTGCCGGAATTCTTTGTTTAGAATGGAATGCGATTAAGAGTTATTTTGAAAAATAAATATTCATCTACTACGTTTGTTTATTTAAACAATAATCAAGTACATTTAATAGCATTTTTTTTTTTCAAAATTATCGTTCATTTTTTATTATAATTTTTCGAAATGCTTAACTGTTTTTGATTTCCATTTTATGTAAACAATTAGTATTTTTTTACGATATATGTTAATTAATTAACGTATATTCAATTTTTTCGAATAATTAATTATTTTCCTTAGATTAATTGTTTTATTTAAAATAATGAACTACATAATCATCGCAGCTACGAGGTACTATTATTTCCTTAGCACTCTCCGGACTTTATATCAAGCGTACCTCGTTTTTTTTATCACGCTTATCTCCCCAGTCTTCTCCCCGACGCCATCCTGCTCAAGAATCGCCCGAGTGAATCGAAAGAAGCTTTTTTTTCATCTTCCTTCGCGTTGCTACGAGACAGGAAAAATTTTCAATATGTAAGCGCGGAACACGGAAGAAGTGAGCGAAGAAAGGATGAAAAGAGTTAGCGCGTGAAATACGAGAAGTGTGACAGAGGGTGCAGGGTCGGTTGGAGGACAGATGGGAAGGGTATATATAAGCGGGTAGTAGAGAATCCCCGCTTCCCACGGCGGCCCTAATGGAATATTGCGGTTGCGGATGGGTATTGGATGTCTCTTGGTGCTGTTCCGCAATATGCATACCAATGTCGCTCGTGCTCCCCCCCCCCAACCCTCTCACTTTATCCACATATGGAGCATTTCACTGGAAATCGGTCATGTCTTATTTAAAACCATGCTCGAACGAAATAATACGAAATAAAACAAAGAAGAAAAAAAAATTTTAATAGAAACGGAAAAATATCTTTTTTTTCGCTCGAAAATCATACTAAAAGTCATTTATTTCTCAAAATATTTGAATACATCCTCATAAATATGAATGAAGAAATAAAAAGTAACTTTTAGTTTCTAAATATAATTTGCTTCTACTAGAGAGAATATATATATATACATATATTCGCTTATAAGAATTTCACTAAATGTAATTTATTTAATTGACATTTCAATAATTCAGTATATAATAAATATCGGTTACGGAAAAAATTCTGCTGGTGAATTTATTCAATGAAAAAATTGATAAATAGGTCTCATTAATTTTATTCATCGATATTTATTTATTTTTTATTTTGTTGAGAATTGATTTAGTTTTTGGATAACAGGTGGACGATTTGACATCGAAGGACCCGTATACCATACATACATATATATATCTATTAATATAATATGCATATATTTACATAATATATACATATATATTTACTATAGTGTTCACGTATGACACGAAATTCTCCCCATTGACCACGAACGCTACATAGCTAAAGGGTGTTCCATAATAGACGAATCTCCATTTCCAAGTCAAAGCCAGAATCGTGGATTACACCATTTTGGAAATTCTCTCCTAGCTAGAACTTTGCCTCGACTGTTAATTATACTCAATTCAAATCACCACGTTATATCGACCACCATTTCTCGGTCACGTTGTACGTACCAACGTAAATACGTTTACGTTGCTAATATCGCGGGGCAATATTTTCCCAATTTTTCAAAAACTCGTAATTTCTATGTCATTTGAAAATTACGCATCGGACCAGTGTAATTATTCGCACGATCCCGATATTATCGTCAACGCGGTCGAGCTTTCGCGCTCAACGTATAATCTCTACGTGTTTATATGTATGTACAGAAAAATGGATATATGTATACTGCACGTAGGCATTCGAAGCATTCGACGACCTCCGGTGGAGCTCCGATCGGTAGTTACGATAATATCGACTCGCGGACTGCAATCGGGCGTTTCCCATATGCAATTTAGCAATTATATAGATATAGTCATACGACGTAGTATAATAGGCAAAATTCACCAAACTTCATACGCGTCGCGCATGCACCCTTGTGCTTCGATTCACCCGCTTTTTTGTTCATTCCTTGCCAGAAATTTTCAAAAACGTTGCCAGCGTCCAGTACAAAATGGACAGGCATTCTTACCTCCTTATTTTTTTATATACAACTTTTCCAACTGTTTCAAAAATATGCAATTTAAAAAAACTGTACAAAAACAACATTCTACACTCTATTTTATTTATTTATTCTTGAAAAGTATACAATTTACAAATCGAAACAAGAAATTAAAAGTATCTCGTGAAAAGTTTTTTTTTCGTTTTCGGTTAATTCCACGAAATGGGAAAGTTATGAAAAACTTTTGAAAGAAGTGAGAGAAAAGCGCGACTCGCTCGATAAAAAATGCGTCGTGTGTACGCGGGTGAATTTTATTCTCGATATATCGTAGAAGCCAAACGTTCGATTAACGGTGAGGTTGTAAACCACACGTAGGATCTCGCGAAGTACGAGAGTGGGAACTGCTCTCATCGTGTTAGTGTAATGTATGTCAGTTTTCCCAGAGAGTTTCAACCACAATGAGATTTACACGCCCCCATATATATATATATATATATATATAAACGTTGCGAAACCCGCCTCGATAGTTTCTGATTCTTCGTCTGTTCTGTATCGATATGCGTATAGATATGTGGTTCATAGTTTAACGGTCCTCTATATAGTCCTTTGGTTTACACACCGGGTCTAAGGGTGTGAGAGGAACAGGAGGAGAGAGGGAGAGAATGAGAGAGAGAGAAGTTCAGAACTATATAAGTAATCGAATCCTCGAGCAAACGTGAATTTGCGCAGGCGTTCAAATGGAATTGAATGGAAATGCGAGATTTCTCGTGCCAAAACGGAACACCCGCAAACAAACCACTTTGTCTTTTTCTCAACGGCTACCGCGATTGTCTTCTTACGATTTAAAAATAAAAAATAAAAAAAACAACAATAGATCGAGCTTTAATTCGATAAAAAAATAAAATAAGATAAACGATATTTGTATTAATTTGTCGGGTCGAGCTCGAGCGAAAAAATAGGCATAAATATGAAAAACAATAATTTTTTGTACATTTTTTGTCAACGGCCACCGCGAGTAACTCCGTATGAATGTGAAATAAAAATAAACAAGGTACAGAGAAGATTAGCATGGCCCCTGCGCAAGTATGACACGCAAAGTCGTGAAGCGTTCCATATTTAAAAAAAATAAAAATAAAAAAATAAACAAGGCAACACGATCGCTCAAACTTCAATTAGATAAAGCATCGAAATAAATAAACGTCGAAATCAAGCGAAAAAAGGGCGAATATTTGAAAATAATTGATTTTTTCAATTGAAAATTGTTTTATTCCCTGCGATAATTACCTTTTTTATGCGTTTGTCGCGTTTCGATATCCAATTTAAATTTTTTTCAGCTTCGTTATAGATTCGAACGACAAATATATATATACTGTTTTATTTGTAACGGGAAAATCAATCGACGATTCGTTGCAGTTTTGTGTAGATTGTGTAATTATTCAGAACTGGCACGGTGGCCACTTGAAAATTGTCGAGTTGCATCGATGTAGCAAAAGCAGCAGCTATATGTACATAAAGCTGTGTATATATATATATATATATATAGCTTTCAACACGTATATATATATATATATTTATACTAGGAGGTGGAGAGCAGAGTTCATCCGGCTTTCAACTGTGCGGTTCGCCGGACGAACGACAGGCCTGTTGTACAAATATTATCGCCATCGCCGGAAGTCCCGTAGTTCGCCAATTTCACGAAATATCTCAACAATGCACATTCAGTCGATTCATCCGATAACGAGCGAGCTCAGTCCATTCGCGAAACGTACGAGTGTGGAAACCGAAAAAGAAGGATTGCGAACTGGCGCGAAAAAACAAACAAAAAATGAAAGCAATGATTTTGAAAAACATAATCCCCCAATAAAAATTCAATTAAATAATCAAGCTAATTAATTAAATATCGAATTATCGGCAGTCTCTTCACGCTAATTAAATCAACCATTCCTTGACCCTTTTTTCGAAACTGTAAATATTCGTGCCCCGATAAAAAATCAATTACACAAAAAAAAATGTTAAAAAATAAAATCTGAAGAACGGCAAAAACAGATGACGCAGAATGCTGTCACAAACCATCGTCGGTTGTCTCGGTTTTTGCCCAAACCCGAGGCAGTTTGAAAATACACCTGGCCCAGGCCGAAAGTTGAGACGTAGTTCTTCCGTAAATTTCATAACGCGTATACGATATCACCGGAGATACCGTAATACATATTTGTATCTATGAACGAAGGATCAGGAGCAGAGAGTTACACAACTGTCTTGATACGAAGGGAGGGTCGCGTATAATTGCCAGCCCCTCCGCGATACAGTCGTCCTTGTCTCTTGCAACGTGATACAAGCGACGTGTTCGCGTTTACAACTTCATCTGTTCTTTCTCTCTACGGGTATGGATATGCCGAGCATTCGCAAAATTGAGAGTACGCCACGGCACGAATTTCGCATGTGTCTCGGAAGCACGTAGCGAGGAAGAAAGACAGACAGTTATCCAGGGATATTGTTGCGAGTACGGTGGTTAAGTATGGAAAAGGCTTTTTGCAACGTTGCACAAATACATAATCGTGAGTTAGGACAACCTTAACCGAAAATGTCGAGATCTCGTCGATCGATACCCATATGAATTTCTTGCCACAGGAATTTCATGGAGTAAAATCTATTTTCTAGATTGTTTCTGGGTAACTAGAAAATCAAGTTGGTCAAAAAGTAATTACATTTTTGATTTTTTTAATAAAATGCCGTATATATATATTTATCAGAAACTTAATTACTTTTTACACAATTCGATATATATATATATATAATCTAGAAAATAAAATATATATTCTTTTTTCTAAAAAATAATTGTACTCCCAAGAGATGGAATTTGTATGTTCTATTTTCTAGATTAATAATATTTCAAAAATAAAATGTTATGCATACACATAAAAAATTTCAATTTCGTCATATTTGAAATCTATCGTATTCTTCTTTATTTTTGAATATATATATTTTCTATTTTCCAACTATATATATTATATATAAAAATGACTAAGGTCTAAGGTGATCGAGCTAGATAGCAGGTTCGATTATCATTTGGTTCGCAGTGTAAAAATCGGTAGGAATAGTGTCAGCGACGACGTGATTTATGGTATAGTCACGTGACAGTGACCGAGGAACATTTTTTATTCGCATCGCGAAAAAGAAAGCTATGAATTCTACGAGGTAATTAATCTTGTCGTACTTCGCGAGGCTTTGACCGGATATAAAACTGTTCGTGGACTCTCCGCTATTTCCAATACTAAAAAAACCTAAAAGAAAAATAAAACTGTCGCACTCGAAGCGATTCATTCATCGAGCTCATGATTGAACTGCGTTATTTGATTTTTCTTTTTGTTTCGAACCTCGATGAAACCAAAAATTAATCGAAAAATTTATCTCTTTCATTACGATTGACAAAAACTTTTTCGTTCGCTTATTCATTTCTCTCACTTATTCACGATTCTTTATTGCAATAAAATAAGGAATCTCTGTATATACAAAATACAGTCGCAAACATCACTGAAATCAAAACGCCTCAAAAACCACGAAAATTATCCAAAAAATAACGCACAAAAACTCTCGCTCTCTCAACAATGACTCGTACATTGCAAAAAAAAGAAATAAAAATCAATATAAATTATAAAAAAATAAACAAATAAAGCATGACGATATTCTTCTCGTACATGGAATTCTCTAGCCACGTCCATGCAATATGTCACGTTATAAAAAAAGAGAAAAATTAGAATAAAAAATGCACACATTTTATACCTTTTCCATGGGGGGACTCAACTTTACGACGGTGGCGTCGAGTCGGTCAATGTCGCTGTGTTCCTTGCTTTCTTAATTTTCATTTCTTTGACATAATAATAATTACTGCGTTTTATTCAACGGTTTATTCAGTTTATATATATTTGGGAATGTGTTTTGCTGCATCGTTACACGATACGAACAAATTTACACGAACACAATAAATTAAAAATACACAGGATCGTACACAAACACACACAAAAACTCACATACATTTATTTTGCACAGGTGTTTAACGTTAACATTTGACACACATGTATGTATATATACACATATATGTATAGTGTATATATACACACACAGCCCCACACACACGTACACGCGCGCACACACACACACACACACACACACACACACACACGCCCGCACACACACACACACACACACACACACACACACACACACACATATATATATATATATATATATATATATATATATATATATGGATTGAAATTATTGGATTGTATATCGTTTTTTTCTAGTGAACGTGATGCGAATATAGTTAAAACGCAGAAAGAGTGGCTCGATGTTGTGAAGCATTAATGATAATTTATAGAAAAGCATAATATATAATATATATATATATATTTAATAATCATAATAATATATATATAATGTATTAAGAAATGATGTGTGCTCGCCGCGTGCTCGCAAGGCTTTTTGTCTAGAGAGGCAGATGCTGCAAGATCGTTACGTACATCGGCTACAACAAGGAAAAATGAAATGAGGAAAAAAAACGATGATATATTTTTTTTACTACATATATATATATAGCATACATATCATTATTTCTTATTTTTGCTATAGAACGATGGTAAAATTGCGCAAAGGCGAGATCCCCTTCGACGAGGCCTTCGAAGTTACGGGTTATTACTTCGGAGGCATCGAGTCGTGAGAGGAGCTCTGAAAATACTGGAGGAACGATATCTAACCCCGCCCCCTGCCACCTCTCTCTCATCCCCCACCAAGAATATATCTATCGATCAGCAACAGCCGCTGCTAAGAAACGTTTCTGCTGTACTAAAGCTCTCACGCGCCCGTACCGCCCGTTATATTATCGCCATGGTGGGGGGAAACAAGTAGAGAAAGTTCTCTAGCGCGCGGGCTCAGCTGCGCCAAGTAGTTAAGGAACGATGTGGTCAGACCGGAATCTCGAACGCTCGGTACTGTATATATCGCATAGTATAAGTGCTCGGCGGTTGAAATTAAATGTCGGGTAAATTGTGTATCGAAACTACGCGGAGATGGAGCAGCCTGGGAGAGGGAGTGGGAGAGAAAGGGAGAGAGAGAGTGAGAGAAATTCAAACCGCAATACGTGCTACGCGGACACAGAAATACACGTAACAACCGAGCGATCGATCAAAATACGATCTCGAGGCAAATGCATCTCGTGGATTCGTTGGAAAATTGTATACGCGCCTTGCTGTGGCTGTGCATGCGTTTTATATATACTTATACATCGATGTGCCTTCGTCCATTTACGTTGTAAATTCAGCTCTGCGAGGGTTGGATACTTTATTTCATTATTTTTCTTTTTTTCTTTAATTTCGTTATAAATATTTTGATCGACCGACGGTTCCTTCTTTTTTTTGTTTCATGTAACGTGTTTCAGACTTTTTGATAAACGTCGCATCCAGAACCCTCTGGATAGTTAGGGCTTGTTTCAACCGAAATATTTGATTAACGTGTTATTGATTGATTAAAGTCGCACATGAAAATAACCGCGAACGTGCAAATGTTAATGACGCGACGATAATACAATGAAATTTGATGAAATCTGGTAACATCTGATAAAATTTGATAACAGTTGAAAAAAACCTGATAAAATTTGATAAAATGCTATAAAATTTTATAGAATTTGATAGAAATTTATATAAGCTGATAACATTTGATAAAATTTAATAGAATTTGATAGATCGGTTCCACGGGTGGAAATTGATGCGTGTTCAATACTGGTAAATTGTGAAATGATTTTGATTGTGTTGAAAAACAGTGAATATTATTTCCGGACTTAGCGTTCATCCACTTGTTACATCTTCGGTGTTATTTTACCGTGCAGTTAAGCACCTTCGTTTCGTTTATTTATTCCGTATCCATGTGTTTCCAGCTGCGCACATACGGCCCTCTTTATACATGGACAGCCCAATCTCCGGCGTTAGCCAATCGAGGGAGCACAAAATTTGAACGAACCTCACTCAAAATAAAAAAAAATAAAACGAAATGAAAACAAAACACAAAAAAAGATACATCGCGTATTACATTTGCGTCCGGAGCAAAAATGAGAGTAGCTGTAGAGTACAGCAGCCTGGAGCTATCGCGGATGATGAATGGCCCACGAGAGTTTTTTTCCTGCCAGATCTCGCGACCCTTTCGATTCTCCTCTTGTTTCAACGTGCACGTTTCCAACAATATTACCGTTATACGCCGCATCGGACCTTCCACCGACTCGTTTCCACTCACTCGGCGCGTCCGCAAATCCCTTGTGTGTGTCCGAGAGAGAGAGAGAGAGTTACGCCATAAAGCACCACGATCCATACGAATGGAAATCTCCTCGGTGAAGAACCAAACGGGGAGTGTTCTCCGAGGATGAAAGCTTTAACCACGAGAGCCTCCGTGACGGAACCCAAAATTTAACGATCAGAAATCCAATTTCCACCATCGGCAGGAAAAAGCGAACCAATGTGATAAAAAAATTGCCCTTTGAAAAAAAAATCCACTCTCAAGGGTAAAAAAAGTAACACCCACGAAACCGAAAAGACATTATCCCTGGCGGATCGGAGAGTCGGGACCTTATTTTCATTGTCGCGATGATTCGACCCACAGGCATCGTTGCTTTTAAGCACGGTTCAACCATCCTGTTTTACGAAGTGGGTGACGTTGCGGAAGGCAACGTTCCACGCGCGCAACGTGGAAAAGAACTCAACGGTTTGAGGAGACCTTGCTGGGGGCAGGAGGAAGGGGGGGGGGGGGGGGGGGGGGGGGGTAAAAACCAGATACAAACGAACCGAACGTCGAGCACGTTGGTTGAGGGGTTGGGACGAAAGGGAGTGCGACGACCTACTACGGGTGATGTTATAACGGGTTCACACACGTTAACCGTCAGGGCACTGACACCAAGAGTGTATAAGTGTTTCCTGGTAGCCCGAGGCGACGGATAAGGCGCAAGCTTTGCGATATACACGAGCGGTTTCTATATCTTTATCCCTCGGTTTTTCTTTCCAACTCCCTACCCTCTCTTTCTCTCCTCGACACTTTTCCAGTTTTCCCAGAGAGCCACGGGTTGCGAGCCTCAGCTATACCGACCGAATACAGCTACCGCGCCTTCATCCACGTCTCGTTAAAGCTCTACTTCTCTTTCTACGCTTTCCCTCTTTATCTCTCCGTCCGCCCCAACCCCTCGTTACACCCTCTCGCTCACGTTGTTGCTTTTAAAACGCTCGAAAGCTTTGCGTGTGCCACACCGTCTCGAATGGGCAACTCCAGCAGACTTCAAGCCCGACTCAACCCGCTTCTCCTCGTTGCCTGCTTAACGTCTCCCGGTTTGGCTAAGCGTTGGTTTCGTAAAGTCTAGGCAAATGGCATCGGGGTGGTTGGTGGAAAGTCGTTTTCACAGGGGGCTGGATCCGTGGAACGGCTACCCCGGCGTAGAACCTCTTCGTTTCATCGGCCACCATTTACGGCGTCCGCCGTACACGCCTGCTTACTTGCACTACCCACCGACCAATACCAACCGCCAACCCCCTCTTCTCTGCACGCTACCAACCTTTTGTCCTTTGTCGGTCTAACGATAATACATAAAGGACAGAGCTCACTTCATAACGTTCCTGATAACGAGGCCAGGCTGTGGTTTGGTCACGATTCACATTGGTGGGAAAGAGACCTTCTTGTGACTCGTTCCTCCTTCATCCATTCTCCTTTCTCTTTATCCATCAACGTTTCAACTTCGTTCCAAGTTATCTCTTCGACCGTGAAGGAACAAACGATCCAAGGGACGTTGTCCAGAGCGTTTAGACCAACCGACGTCCCGTGTCTCGTCTCGAAGTCGTTTTACTCGGTGTTTCCTCGAAAAATATAAGAGACACCAGGGGTAGTTCTCTGATAAGACGCTGTAGGACCCGAGCACGCCAAGGGTTGTTCACATGGGCCTGTGATAACGACGACACGTTGCTACCCATTAGGGTTACCACGGTGTACAACAGCCTTTGGAATCCTCCTCATAGAGCCACGTAACAACGACACTTTTAGCGTTCTCCTCGTAGATTATCGTTACTGGGGTTCTCCTAGGAACGGGATCGGGGAATGATTGCGACCTACCGCGGGTAGATTATTGGTACGACGGTGGAGAGAATCTGGGGCTACGACCGCATACATACGCGTGTGTGTACCAGGACAAGCTTCATAGCGGGCTTAACGCGAGAACCGACCTCCCTTGCACAACCCTCCAACCTCGACAACGCCTAGCGTCTGCTACACTCAAACCCTACGACTGATATCCCTGTCTGGTAACACAAACTGCACGCCTATCTGAATTCCCTCGCAATTTCACCAGCGTGGTTCCATCCAACCGTCGAGTGGCGGTACGATGGAATGGGCCAGTCCTCTCCACGATCTAATCTGATTCGTATGTACACGCGGGTCGCGAGACTCCACCCGGTTTCACGGGTTCGCCGACCTCCAACCTACCCTATACACATACACACAAACACAGGTTGTACAATTGAGGAAATCCCAGCGAACAACACATGCACAACCGGATAGACGCGCTTCTCTCGTCTCACTCGAAACTTCAACTGGCGCCCGATTTACACCCGGGTGCATGCAATCCACGTATATAGCTCAGGCCTTTCCCTAATTCGAGGCTGAGTCAAGTACGCATGTACGTGTACACCGGTACCGCATGTTATCATGGAATGCCGCGGGGTACCTATACAGTGGTGGTTTCTAGATCGACCCTTGAGTTTTAACAACGAACATTCTGCCACCCTATTCCAGCGAAACGACGATGACAATGAAGTTGCGCGGGCTAGATCTCGTTGTTTCGGTAATTACAAAGTCATTGTAAAGTTTCGAATATTGTGAGTTATGGCTTCCTGATCGTTTTCGTTAGAGGGGCTAAAGTACGTTACAAGAGCCCTTACCCCACACTCTTCGTGAATGTTTACGTGCTAGAGACACAGCGCTCGTGACGAACGTTCCATCCGTATAAGGCAGCATTCTCGGTTATTCAAACGTTCCATCGGTACACCAACAAGTTTATTGAGGCGAATAATTAGGTATTTTTGTTGATTCGTCGGTCAACTCGTAAAAAAATCCGGGGCAAAATCGATGCAATCGCTCCCATCGTTCCCGAGATGTCTCCCAAGGTTGTCTGTAAATTAAGCAACGAAACTGTTTACTCGATGCGGTTGAAGTGGCAAGAGCCTCGGCGCAATCTTTGCCCGAGAGTACCATCGAGGAACTGCCGCAACTTGGTTGCTCGTACTCCAACCTTTTCATTCGTTTTTCCTTCGTCTATCTATTTCGGCCGTGATCCACGGGTGCCTGCCATGTTCCAGAGCTGGATTTGTTTGCATTGCTACCTCACACCGTTTCCCAATGTAGATACAACACGACCTTTTCGAAAGGTGGTGTGTCGTATCTGTTACTGCCATTTTACCGTTTCTACCGTTGTATATATCGATAGCTGAGAGGGGCGGAAAGGAAGAGGGGGATCTGTGGAAAAAGTGGGTCGCGTCGATACGCGTGAGTACGGGGGAGAGAAGAACGGATAGAGCGTTGCACACCGAACGGCACACGGTGCTATTCGAACGCGTTGAATTCATTAGGTCTCGATTTATCGTCCACATCTGGATTCTCCGCTCTTTTCCTTCCCCTTCACTCTCCGTCCACCCCTTATGAATCCTTCCCTCGCTCTCTCTCTCCCTCTGTCTCTCTTTAACTATATCGACGATGCTATTTCTACCTCGGTGAGATTGTGTGTCCCCGAAACTCTCCCAGGACCACATGTGCTATGTCTATCGGGAAATGATACCCAGTAGAAGAGTGAGAGATAGGGTGAGAGGGAGGGTTCGTTTTTGCCGATCGAATATTCCCTCCAGTGGATGAAAAGGATAAATCCACGAAAGGTTAAAACGCCTGCTGCCCCTTATCGAATATCACCGGCTATTTCGTGATAAAGAGAAAACGTCACGATGGGAAAAATTTTTTTTTCGCCAACCGTATTGTCCAATTCTCTGTTCTGTCCTATCTACGCGTTCGTTCATTTCGTCGATTTTGTTCATTCCCCGCGTCCACTATTACTCTCATACACATCTGGAAGATATCCAATTTTTTTCCTATTAAAGTTTTTATTATCAATATTCTATGGTTTTGTTCATTTTTTTAATTATTTAAAATGAAGTAGCGATGAGATTCAAAACGACATTTTGTCGTACCATACGAATCAATGAGCGCGATCGACGCACTCTCGTTGAAAAATAAATCTGGACTTTTTTTTCGTTAACCTTTTCATGAACCTTTTTTTTTGGCTGACATACCGTTCTTCTTAGAAAATCACCTTGATGTCCCAAAACGTGTATCCCAGCTGGAATACATGACAGTGAAATGTTTGCAGGGTAGCGAGCGAAAAAGGAAAAATGTGCGCATCAAACATGCACACTCGACACGTTTGGGGCCCTCGCTTCGCCATACCTCACTCAGTGGCAAATCGCTGTGTTCGCTTGTTTTTAGATTCTCTGCTACCTCTTTTCTTTTTTTTCGTCAATTTTTTTCCTTTCGTGTGTTCACGCGGTATTTTTTGGACCTGGGAATAGTGCCAGATGGCGCGACCGTTGGCCGTACAGCTTGAGGGAATAAGTGCCCGGTACACGTAAGCCCAAACACTCGTCCGTCCATATGTGCCTTTTCCCTTTTTTCTGGTTTACCTCCCTGTCTCTCTCTCTCTCTCTCTCTCTCTCTCTCTCTTTCTCTCTCTCTCTCTCTCTCTCTCTCTCCCTCTCTCCCTCTCTCTAAATACACGAATATACAATGCTTGAAGTATCCTCGTGCTTCTACCTCGGTAGAGCATCACCGTTACCCTGTATAACTGCGAAATGTAACTCCCTCTCATCGTCTCTGGGTCAAATGGATTCTCGCCATCCATATCAAAGTTCTTCTCGTCCTTTATATACGTCCCAGTCACATTAACTGTGTTTATACATATGTATATATATATATAAGTACAGTTACATATACGTATATATGCCTATTCGCATATATCTATATACGATCGATGGAAAAGCATACAGAGACATACACTTTCGTGCCAGGCCACAGTTTCCAATAAACTTCCGACTTTTCGAGAGTTAGCTAGGACCACTGCAAACGCCATACTGATCCTGACTGCACACGTAACCCCTTCTCTAACCACACTCCTATCCCGTACTCCTTATACATATATATATACTTTTTATACAGCCAATGCCATCGACTTTCCTCAAGCTCTTCTTGGTACCATCTATATATGGTAACGAAAGCCCGGAGACACATTTTCCAGCTGATGCTTCGGTCCTGGGCTTTTGCACTTTCTGCACTTTTGTCCCTTCCCTTACCACTCACCCCTCAGCTCCACTTCGCCCCGTCGCATTGTGTATCTTTCCGCAATACCCGAGACATAAAAGAGCCATGCTTCGAAATTTTATCGATGCAATACCTATATCATCGGTTTGAAACTTTTGGGGTGGGTGGAGAGAAGATTCTCCACGAAGTGTACGTATATTGTGGCTTCGGCAATACCGCGATGATTATAAGAAACAACGGTCGACGACAGTGACACGAAACAATTTTCGCTCGATGGATTATTGATTGGTCGAAGTTTCTCGGCTGATTCTATAATTACGGGTCTTGACAACGAACGCCAAGTATTTTGTCGACGACGATCTTAGGAAGTTTTAATGAGCCGTTGAACGCGAACGTGTCCAGAGTTGTAATGAAATCGTTGGCATGCTTTCTTTTCTTCTCTATTTTTAGGTCGTACTCGAAGACTTGGTCCGGTTCGTGAAATAATAATGAACCCAATATAATAATAACAGCAACTACTACTTCAATAATAATAATAATTAAATTAAAGATTATTTTTCTTTTTTTTTAGCAACCATCAATAATTAATTTTCTATAAAATCATGATATTTGCCTTTCGATGAACATCTTGAGACAACATATGTACAGGGATACGTAATGCGATTTAAGAGTTATCGACAATAACGGAGTGACGTAGTAGCGGCAGACGAGAATGGTCCGAAATAAAAAAAAACACTAGCCAGAATAGTGTGATATGGGGGAAGGGTATGACAGAGAGCGCAAGAGCGAGAAGGATATAAATAAATAAAAAATACACACAAAAATCTAACACGAACGATAACGCGTTTGAGCTTTCACGTTTCAATGGAAGAACGCTCGATGCACTTGATTTCGCACTCCGACAAAGGTGAACAAAAATCGCGGAGCACTCTAGCGACGGAGGTTAACGAAATAATCGTCGAATAAAAGCGTCAATCGTGACGGAGATTGATCGGGATCTCTTTTTTTATCGTCGAACCGTTTTAGTACCGGTGTACGTAACGAAACACTCGCGGCACTCGACAACAAAATAAAATAAAAAGAAACGAAAAAATACGACTCAAAACATTGGAAAAAATCGACGTTATGTCCTAAAATCTATGACATAAAAAAAAAGATCGACTGATATTTTTTGGCAGTAGCTTTGTCGTTTTATAAAATAAAAAAAAAGCTTTTTATATTCGTCAAAGCCGTTCATTTTGTTTTGCCAAATTGCCTCCCTCTCTCCCTCCAATTTTGTTTGATACGGAATACAATTTAAAAAAAAGGAACAGAAAAAGAAAACCGACGTCAATCTACTTTTCTTCTCGTTGTAGTTTCATCTCCCGTATCTCTCGCTTCTTGTCCTCGAGTGTACGAGGAAGATCCACATGCCCAGGAGTCCCAAGGGAGCCCTACCGAGGAGAGGCCTCGACAATTCGCGTGGCTCCTGACAGTGTTTCTCCCCCTATCGTCTCTGTGTCTCACGCGAATGAAAAAAAAAATAAAAATAAGAAAAATAAGTAAGAAACGGTGCGAGCAACGTGAGAGGAAGAAACTGGGGTTCGCGAAAGAAGGTTGAAAAACAAAAGAGAGGGCTAAAAGAATAGATGTGTGGATGTGTTTGTGTGTGTGTGTGTGTGTATCTACCGGGAGGGCGAAAGAGAGTTGAGGGATGAAGAGTGGGGGTTGGGGGATCGGAGTTTGTCCCTTGCGAGCTCGCCTGTCGGTTGGAACTCGAAGGCCGTGCAAGAAATCGGCAGAAAATAGAAACGACGACGAAGACGACGACGACGTCGAGTAGAGAGTGAAAAAGGCTCTATGTAGCTTGACAAACTCGACGAGGATAGGAGCTCGCGGGATAGGGGATATAAAAAGGGTATGAGAGTTTTTTTTCTTCTTTTTCTTCTTCTTCTTCTTTCCTTTTTCTTCGTTTCAACCTTCCATTGGGGAAAACTCTCATGGCAGAGATCAATCGTGAAAATCGTGAAAATCTTTCGTCGCGCTCAGCGAAAGAAAAAGTGTATACACACGTTGACATATATCGGCCGATTCTCTTTGTGCGGGAATACCATCGTCGTTTGTCGTCCGAACGTGTATCGATCGATTCCCTGTAACAATTTCGATTCTCTCTCTCTCTCTCTCTCTTTCTCTTTTCATCTCATAGGCTCGTCCCGTTTCTTCTGCAACCGTCCCCACAACCATGGTAGATCGAATTTACTTTGACACAATAATCGCAAAATACAAAATATTCTCATTGTTTTTTTCTCAAATTATTCGGATAAATGTAAATTTCGAATTGTCGATTTTTGTTCATAATTATTGTTGATTGTCTTGTATCTTATTTTTTATATTTTTTATTATCATGAATATCATATATATATATATATATATATATATATATATATATATATATATAGAGAGAGAGAGAGAGAGAGAGAGAGAGAGAGAGGGAGAGCGAGAGAGCGGCGTTGAGGCAAAGATAGAGAGAATATTCTTGCTAAGCTTACTTTCACCTCGTTCAATACTTTTCTTCGGTTTCTGTTCATTTTAACGAGCCGATCGAGCACGGGATGAGCCATAGCAGATATATTCCGGTCACGTCGAGGGTCTGACGGAAGACTCGGAAAAATATCCCGGGATAAAGTTTTCTCGATCGTTCTCGATGTTATACTATATTTTCTATTTTCTATCTCTCTCTTCCTATATATATATATCCACAGAATTTCTTACCTTTTCTGTCCAATCTGTACGGCTCTCGTATACTCCTCCATCTCGTAATCTACCACCGTCTCACTTAACCGGAACTATCGAATTTCTCGTCTTTTATACAGTCGCCCGCTCGGAATAGCGGCCTCCATTTTTATCTTTCTTATTTGTTCATTTTTTCTCCTTTTTTATTCAACATCGCTCGAATGGTGAAACTTTGCAATTTCTCATCCGAGCGATTCAAAGACACCACGAAAATCCTTTAATCCGGCTTTAGACACCACTCGTTATATATACGTAGGTTCCAACCCCGGTGGTATGTAAATTTATAAAATACCGATACGAGTCGAAAGTATGAGATATTTTTTTTTTGCCCAGCGGAATTTTTATTTTACATCGATATGAAAGAAATAATAACACGAGTGACGATATGGAAAAATGAGCCACTGAAACATACAAGAGCACGCGCGTTCGTGCGGATTGACTTTACGGACCGGAATCCAACCGCTGTAAGCTTTCGCGAAAAAAAAAACGTATAAAGCATATACGTCGAGAGAAGAACGCGGAATGGCAAATGTACGATGCACGATAAACCGATACGACTCATTCGAGATACATGACCGAGCGTGTAAGAGACATTCGTTGTTTTGCATTTCTTTTATTTATTTATTTATTTTTCTTTGGAAAGTACATTCGCCTTTGCGTCGTCGTATTTTCGTCCGAGCGATAAATCGTCCGGAACACGAGCCTCGTATTTGCGAGCGTATTGTGAACAAAAAAAAACGATGAATTTACCGAAGTGTGCGGATATTAATTTATTGGTACGAATGAATATACCGGACGAGCGGAGTCGAAGCTAAATCGAATCGTTCTCGAAGCTACCGAACCGTTATTTCTTTATTCCCGTGTTTTTAAATGCGATTTTATTATCAACCGTCGATAAAAGAGATGAATTTCTTTTTTCTCGCTGAAAAAAGTGGGTAGAGAGAATTCTTTTCTTTCTTTTTTTCTTTTATATGCGTCGATCTAATATGCGAAAAGCTATTTCGGTTAGTTACGCTTATCGTTGCGTTTAGCGATAATTACCAATATTGAGAATCGAGAAATTCGTTTTTTTTTTCGAAAGAGAATTGTGCAAATGGAGGGATCGAAGGGCTGACGAGCATTTCTGCGGATAATTCGTTTATTCGCGAAACAGGTAAATAAACCGGAAACATTTTTATCCGCGATGTATCGCGATTCTCGCGGTCGGGATTTGGCCTCGACGGCCGTCGGATGTTCGCGATCAAATTTTTCGTGCCAACGACTTCGTGAGATTGACATTGATTTAGCGGGGATGTGTACAAGCATCGCGTTCGAAAGAGCTTCGACGGCACAATATGCTTCGTACGTGTACAATGTACGTGTATACGAGTTACACATACGACGTTTTCTTACTCGACCTCGTCATTTTTTTTTCACCGAAAATCCCTAAACTTTCCAAATAGTTCATAACTATCGAAAAAAAACCTAAAACCTAAAAAAATCTAAAATGCGGATTTCGTTTTTCCTTTTTTTTCTCTTTGTATTGAAAAAATTACACTTTTTTCACAAATTTATCATCGACTACGATTTTAGGTAAATACGTACGAAGTTTCGATAAAAATTTGCCAAAAAACCGGAAATTTTTACGTACGGCAGACCGTCAGCGCCCTCACGGTGTCTAGACTCTCGCGCGTCCCGCCGTCGCTCGGATGGCGCTGCATGCGTAATGCGGTACAACGATCGTTTCCATTGTACCGAGTTAAATTGCAGTTTATTGCGAGTTAAGGTACGACGAAGGGTCGTGAAATATATCTGTACGTATGAATTTCGTGTTTATGTACAGGAAGTGAGAATACGGGACGAAGGAGTGCGTGAGCGAGTGGAAATTCGAAATTCTGAAACGTGAGAGGGTCCGCCCCTGCCCTTCGCGTCGCTTAGCCGCGTTCCGGCGGCTATTTACACGCGAATATACGCAATTATACGAATAAATTTCGGAAACTATGTCCTATCATTAATTTTTTACGATCGTCCGACCTTCCGTGGGTTACATCGGGCAACGATCGCGCGACAATTTCACGAGGTCAGCTCGTTATACGAAGCGAAAAATGAAAAATGACGCGGGGTTAAAAAAAAAGAACGGCTCTCGCTCAACGAGCTTATCGAATTATATATCCAATAAAACGAGTACGACGCGTATAAGCCGGATCAAAAAAACATGGAAAACAAAATCGTTCAATTTGAATGAAAAAAAAAGAAAAATGCCTGAAAAAAAACCAACAACCAAAAAACACGAAAAATTCAATGAAAAAAAAAATGAGAATAAAGTAGAAATTTCGTTTTAGATCCCACCATTGAACGTTCGTTCGTAAAACGAGGCAGGAAAAAAATACATGCAGTCGATACTTTTATCGGTACCATTGTACATGGCCGATGCGAAAATATTGTTAGTTTCGTTTCCGATAAATCCGACGATCGTTGCCAAATCGAACGGTTGAAATTATTTTTCATATTTTTGCAAACTCGAGAACGTCCTTGTCGAGAAAGTCTATACACGTGTCTCGATTTTCCATTGAAAGCTAGTTTTTTACCCCTTTTTCTGGTGTATCCATCTCCTCCATCCCTCGAGGTTTTTAATGCCGTGAGATTGCGCCACGTAGCGAATCCTCGCGCGACGATGTATGACCCACTTTTTCCATCCCCGAAATTAGAATCGAAATGTAAATCCGAAATTGGACTTGCCGAGTAGACGGCAGAGGGGGGGGGGTGGAATGCGGAGTACGATTAATCTCGACGGGGTATACCGACGAAAAAATATATATAACGGTAATGTGAAATTGCCTCGTTCGAAATATCGAACGATACGATAAATAAGGAAACAGAAGTAAATCACGTTGACAATAACGCGGAGACGAAATAAAATGCAATCAAGATTAATATTTCGATGATTTGAGCAATATTTTTTCAAAATATCGCGAAATTAATCGGACGTATAATTTTAATTCGTCGATGCCGCAACTTCCATCTCGCGATCTCGCAAAAACTTAAACAATTGATGGTTAAACGGAAAACTGTAGAATCTACCCTTATCGAGGACGACCAAGGTCCGCGTCGATGTAAAGTCCAGTCGAAATTTCATTTTCGACAAATAGAGAGAGAAAGGCAGTGAGTAAGCTGGTGAAGGGGAGGGGGTTAGAGACAGGTAGCCTCGACGTACCTGTTGAGTGGTCTCGCGGGGCTTGTAAACTCCGCGCGTAACACTCACCAGGATCGAAAGAGTGCCGGGGTTTTCGCGGTTCGCGGTTGAGAAGAGACCGATTAATTTCTACTCGACGAGGGTAGGTAAAAAAAAATACACGCATATACGTATAAGCCACAGTCCTATAGAGCGCGGTACAGAATTCGATCATGGGTGACGTAAAATTCTAGGCGCGACCAGCTTACACTCGTACGCGCGTTTCGAATGATTCGAATGGCGTAGGAAAAAAAATCGAAAAAAAACGTGAAAAAAAGTGAGTTGTTGATTCAAAAGCTATCGAGCTTTTCAATCAGCGCGTTTCTAGGGCGGAAAAAGGCGTTGCGTACATTTTAATTGCATTTCGATTCACAACGGTGACCAGAATTCCAACGTGTCGCGAATTGTTACAAAAGATAGAAGCAAATTTCCCATTTTCGTGCGTATGCATTTACGAATGGGGGAGAGCGGGGTCAATTGCATCAGGGGGCGTAAATTGCACCACTGGTCTTACTATCTAATTCAGGGTGTTTGGAAACTATCCGGACGCAGGAAATACCTAGGCAGTTGTAAAAAATACCAAGCAGAACAGAACGATTTTTTTTATTGCCCTGCGATAAAAATTGACCGAGATATTAATTCGCAAAGTTCGAATGTTCGTGCTACGAGCCAACAACGCCATCGAAACTCTCGCGGTGGTGCGATAAAAAAAAGATCCTTTTTTATCGTGTCGACTAGTTGTTCATTTATTAATCGCTATTTTGCCAAGATCTACAAGAAAAAAAACCATGCAAATAAAAATCCTGAGCGAGGCTCGAACCCACAACCCCCCGGCTTTTATCGTTAGGGCGTTCGATGCTACTGTTGGCTTTATATCTCAAACATTCAAACTTTGCGAATTAATATCTCGGCCAATTTTCAACGTCGGACTATTAAAAAAAAAGTTTTGTTTGTACTAACACCAGCTATATTTACTGTGTCCAGTTAATTTGCTAATATCCTGTATATTATAAATAAAAAATACAATATTATACAGCGTATGTCATATATTTATATATAAGACATTAATCCAAGCCAAAAGATATTCCCTATTGAAGATACTAACATTGGAATTCGAAAGAGACAATTTTCGAGTCGCGTCTCGCAATAAAATAACAAAAAGAGATTCGTATGAAACGTATGCGCTCAGGAATATCCAATTTCGTCACGACATTTTCTGTTTTAGTTTCATTTTATTATTTTCTTTTTTTTCATTTATTTTCGGTCACCAAGGGTCGTATACGATAACACGGATGGATATCGAAACGCCAGACATGCAGTGGTTTATATCGGGCTTTTTGTATCGTCGTGAATACGAGGAAGAATATAAATATGCCTTGAGAACAGAGTGACACATGCGGCCGACGAGGAATAGGTAAAAGAGAACGTAAGGGAGTAGAGAGTGAAGGGGTAAGAGACGATACAAATACGAAGGATCGTTCGAGCGAGCGCAAAATACGTATAGCCTAGTCGCTCGTTCGCGCAAGCTGCGAGAGACTGCTGCGACGTACTCGATGATATGAGTTACCAGACACAGGATCAGAGAGAAATATAGGGAGGTAAAAAGGACGAGCAAAAGGCACTCGGTAACGGAACGCCATTTCGACGTCAGTCTGTTCACTCGTTCCTGTCGTCGTCCTCGTCCTTCTCGTCGTCGTCATCGTGAATTCCGCGCGAAACAGAGCGCGGAATACGTTGAAATATTGAAGACGTGTTCTAGAAACTACGTATATTTATATGGGTGTGTATGTGTATATATATATATATATATATTGGCAGGCTCAGGAAACAAGAGTTTCGGCGACAAGTTCTCTTATTCACTCGCTCGTTGCACATGATCTGTCCCCATCGTGACACTTTTCCGCGTATTCAATTTGATACCGTCTTCAATATTACGAAGGAAAAACGCTAGGTTTCCGTTTGAAAAACCGATATTGACCTTCGCGTGACCTTAACGCCACGTCGTAAAGAAATCTCAATACGAACATCGCGTGTCCTCCAACGAAACTATAAAACTTTTATGGGAAACGTCTCTTTCTTACCTCTTCGTTTTCTCGAATTATTTTCATCGATAAATTAAACTGGTTCATCCTGTATATTGTATATAATCGAATTTCAGGTTGCTGATCGTGAGGTGTGAACGAATTAGGCTCACGTTGTAAGAAAAATAGTAGGGCTTTGACGATTGGATCGGTCATATTGGTTATTAAACACAAAAGACGAAAATTCAAAATTTCATTGTATTTCGATCGTTTTCAATTCCCACTTTATAACATTACTTTTTGAATATTTTCGAATTTTAATAATCTAATCAAAAGTGAACATCCCTCACGTCTCAACACCTTGAGCTAGTGGTCGAGCCTGATTTGTCATTGATCGTGGTCTCGTATTGATATCTTCGCCGAAATTGCATCAAGGTACGTGACCATTGATTTCCCCTCAAAGACAATGTTCGGAATAATTATTTCGCTGATTATTCGACAGAATGGCAAATCGCTGTAATTGAAGCTGATCGGGGAATTAAATTGATCCGGCCATGAGATATTAGGCACCACTAGCGACGCGGCCACATTGGAAACCCTGATCTGATTATTCCATTATGCCATTATATATATGTCTAGGCATATATATAGATATAGGCCATGCTTCCATCAACCTTACAAAAGGATCCGCGCGTGTTTCATCCCGCTGTCGTTCGATTCAATGCGTCCGTGTCGAAGACCGGAAGTGCCATCAATTTCGATTATATTTGGTCGAGTTATTCATCGTACCCCGATGCGGTTAGGCCGACGACAACAGAGAACTATAGCACGAATGATTTCGTTTCGAATATAACAGCCCCCCACCCCCTGATCACACTATTAAATAATTACAATTGGAGCTCCGGACGTAGTATATTATTACGCACACGTGCAAACGCATTATCACCATTATCTCCACCGGTTAGACAAAAGTTTATACAAATTCTGACAAAATAGGCAAAAATATGTTTTTTTTACGAAAAATGCAACGATAATAATTATTAACGATTGTTCGTCGTGAATTATTAATGATTTATTTCTATGTTTAATTTGTGAAAGCATCCCCGCTAAGTACAATTAAGATTGCAACGACGAAACGAACGGAGCACCGTTCGATAAAATTGATAGATACGTTTTTACGTTTTTGTTTTCATGCCTTGTGTGTTCACAGCCGTTCATAGCCGGATATTAAATTTTATATATATATATATATATATATATATATATATATATATATATCATTATTGTTATTATCATTACATTATACATATTTATTCGTTGTGACTTTTCTTAGCGCCATGCTTCAGAAAGTGTCTGTATATGACAACTACAATACGTTGTGCCTGCGGAAGCTGTGTGGAACATCTCTGTGCCTTTATCAAAAGCCTGTATCGTGTGTTTTCATTTATCATTTCTTTTTCTTTCTTTCTTATTCTCTCCTTTGCGTTCGTTAAATTATTTTCGTCGTTAATTATTTTAAGAATAAACATTAATTATTATTATTAATTATTATTGTTATTATTATTATTACCATTATGACAATGCGAGCGTATTGGAAATTAATTGATTTGATGCATTTTAGAGATACGTGATATTTATTGAGCATATTATTAGTGAAACGCATCAGACACTTATTATACGTATTGTTATTGTATACATTATCATTATTGTTATTATTATTGAATAGTTGAACGAGGTTTTATTGCGATAAAACTCGCCGAATAAAATAATCGTCTCGTTCGTAACGCGAACACGATGATTTTTTTAATGCGACTTTGTGTTTGTTTTTAATTTTTATTTTGTTTTTTAATTACTAATATCGGCGTAATTAACCGTTTGTCTCGTACTGTCGTGTAACGCAGGTTGACCTGAGACACATGGATGAAAAAACTGGTAGCAACATCGTCGACGTCGGAGTCGACCTATCCGAGTTCTACATGTCCGTGGAGTGGGACATACTGGACGTGCCTGCCGTTAGGTGAGTACCTCATTTTTCGAGCAATTTTTCTTACCCCTGTAAAACCCCTCCCCTTTCTCTACCCTTTTTACCCTCCGTTCACCCTTCAACCTCCTTCGTCGACTCACATCCCCGGAAGAGGCTTAACCCCTGCGTCAACGCTCGCTTCATTCGCAACCCCCCCCCCCCCCCCCCACACTTATTCTGACTCTCGCTCTTTCTCTCTTTCATACACACTCACACACATTCACACATTTCCCTCGTAAACGAGTTTGACCTGGCACGTCGCCGTACGATATATTTAAGAAAGCAACGTGTTCACGGTGGGTTGAAAAAATAAATTTTTTTCGACGAGTCGAAGGGTTGAAAAAAAGGGTGATAAATTTTTAGTTTTTGTAAACTTGGAGGAATTTGAACGTAAGTAAGTAAATTAATTAATAATGTTGCTCATAATAAAATATGAGAGTTATTAAGTCGATACAGGAAAAGAATCGACAATTTTTCTTTCCTCGTGATGATTTTTTAATGTTTGTTTTTTGTTTATAAATGATCTTCGAAAAATGATCGTAACCTCGACATCGCAACTTTGAATCGAATTAATTTTTTTATTTTTTTTTACTTTACATCGGAAAATTGTTCGAGTGCAACGAGCTCGAAGACAGCGTCGACGTCGTTCGGCCAGGTGGCACGCGCGTGACGCGCGCTGTAATTGGTAAAAGTCAATATTCTGTCCCGCGAACGTTTCCGTTAATCGAACCAACGCGACGATTCGACATCCACTCGGATACTTTTCCATTACATCGCTCCACCGGTGCCCTTGACGACAATAAAAGAAAAAGAAGAAAAATAACATTGAGTTCCCTTAAAATTACAAATTCCAATCTCCGACGACATAATGGAATTCAATTTCGTTACCCCGCGGATAGATTCTTCATGGCGTGGAATCTAGGAGAAAATACACACTTGGCGCGGTTGTCTTTTAGTTTTCTTTTTCTTTCGCTTTTTTTATTGTATATTCGCTCCAACACCAGAGAGTTTAATTTAAAGACGATTTCTCACATTCTGATAACACTAATCATACAAAGTTCTCGCTTTATCGAATATCGATACCGGATTCTTTCCTCGCTCGTGTTTTTTTTGCACAGTTCGCAAATTTTAGCGAACGACGCAAACAAATTTGTTTTCCATATTTAACGAGGCGGACGATTTTTCAATATTCTTTAGAAAGGAAATCTTTGATGAAATTATCTTTTCACAATTACAACAATAATTATTTAATGAATTCTTGCGACGAAAGAAATTTTCGATCAAACAGTAATTGCAGTAATGATGACTTTGAAAAAGTTCGATAATTAAAAACATTGATTATTAAACAAATTCTTTTACACGAAACAAAAAATCTTCGTTTTAGAAATAAATGAAATAATCATTTTCTTTTTTTTAATATGTTTCAGAAACGAGAAGTTTTACACATGTTGTAACGAGCCTTATCTGGACATAACGTTCAACATAACGATGCGAAGGAAGACGTTATTTTATACCGTCAATATAATCATACCCTGCATGGGAATTTCGTTTCTAACCGTACTGACGTTCTATTTACCGAGCGACAGCGGCGAGAAGGTGAGTCGAAAACAGGAAAAAATAAAAAAATAATTTTTTTAAATACAAAAAACCCAATATTCAAATAAAAATTCCAATCCATCGTTGTCTCGCCCTCTCGCGTTCTTTCACCCACGAAAATGCGTACGATCAATAATTTTCATCAACTTTCCGAAACATCAATTATCTCACTGGTATCCGCTTGATAGAAGCTCGAGTTTGCAAGTTGTTAATCATGGTTTAATATCGCGTGACTCAAGAAGCGAGAGTTTGGAAACTTGAGCTACCTGCCCATCCGCGCGCACACCACCGACTCCAAGCAAAGCTCAAAGAGCGATTTCGTCGCTTCCACAAACTATATATATATATATATAATAAAGAACCACATACGTTAAATCCTTATATATATATTTACACTCAAAATAATTTCTACCCTCAAGCCGTTGGTATTTATTATACCAACGATACGAACCAACAAATTTTCAACTTACGAATGGACCAAAACAAAAAGATAATAACAATTTGGAAAATACGAGGAAAAAAGAAAAATTCTGTATGTCCAAAGCCTTATTTGGCCTATGAAATATTTTCGAGTCACTGATTGTTTCCGTATCCGGTTTAACGCAGTGATATCCTCGAAACCGAGTGGAAAACGGAAACGTCGATGTACGAGGGTGTTTCATGATATCGTGTGCGGCCGTGCGCGGTACACACACGCGTAGATATCAATTTTATTGTGGTCCTTTGCACAGACGTGCGATATACTGCGACACTGCCAATGTATATATGTATATATAACATATAAATACTCACGCACGTATACATATATATATATATATATATATGGCATTTATGTATATAGCAAGAGTTCACCGATGCGGGGGCCAATTCTCCGCGTTAGCTAATCCGTTTACGTCACTTCGGTGCTGGCTAAGCGAGTCAGGTGCCTCGTTAACTCTTGGAACCACCGGTACATTTATGTCCGCCGAGCCTGTGAGCTCCGTGAGAAACCATGGGCTTCGCTTTCCTCTATCTATCCATTTCTCTCCCCCTCTTTCTCTCTGTCCATTTCTCTCTTTCTCGTATACAAACTCTCTCTCTCTCTCTCTCTCTCTCTCTCTCTCTCTCTCTCTCTCCAAATCCTCGTCCTACCCCTAGAGTAACTCGCGAAATTCAACCCCCAAGTGTATACCGTTTCTATTACCGTGGATAGAGAAACGATTAAACTTCGCGTATATACATGCGTGTAAATCCAACTTACAATCCCACCCCGGTATGCAACGATAGAGAGAGAGAGAGAGAGACAGAGAGACGCGGAGAAATTATTACAGTGATAAGTTTGTTTCGCGTTGGGCCTGCGGTATTCTACAAACCTTAACTACGATCAATATTTCACTACTACCGTTTGGCATTCGTTAACGTTATCATTCCGAATGGTGGATCGTTAATTCAATCGCAAACGATACAACGCGCACGGAATTGCTACTAGGGATCGATTTTTGTATTTATTTTCTAGGTGTCGATCAAGAACGCGTTTTTTTTTAATCGAGGGAAGGTCGAGTTTCAAATGCGAAATCTCTCACTCTCGGAAGGAGAAAGAGAACGTAGAAATATTGTTCGGGAGAACGTGATATTGTGGGTGCGAAGCGGCCGGCTCTGTTGTTACGTTAGAAATTTAATACTTGCGCGGTTACGTTACCGATGATTATGGAATAATAAACGTTTTGATTTTATAATTTTTAAACGACCCTTGCAGGCTCGTCGCACATTGTTAGATTTAATTATTTTTAATTTTACCGTCAACGGGAAGTTCGAACTTCCTTTATCAGAGTATAATTACATAGAATTATTTATTTTTTTAATCGTCGACATTATGAAATTAATTACGATTTAATTTAATTCGCAAATTGAATACGATTCGAAATTTTTTCTAACGATTTATAATTGTCACATAGTAAAATCATTTGATATATTTTCTTTCTTTTCTTGCTCTTTCTCCTCGTCGTTCTGAATAACGTTTTGTCCACGATTACTGAAAAACCTTAATTTCCAACGAGGATCGATAAAATCGAGGTAAATAAGGATCAAACGATGACCTGGTAGAAGTAGAAGGGGTGAAAGCTCGAGCGAGATTCGAGAGAATGTAATATTTATGAAAGAGAAAGGAGAAAGTAGAAAGGACTAGGGAAAGGGAGAATTAGTTACCTTTCACGTACGTATGTCGGGCTCGTTATTTTCCTCTTATCTCGCCTGCGAGGATTGTACGATAGCTCTCCCTTTCTCTCTCTCTCTCCTTTGCTGTCTATTTCATCCCCTCTCTCATGCTCTCATCTCCGCGTACGTCGGCTCCAACTATTTTTCATTTCCTAGTCAGGCCTTTGCCCCTATCACCTTTCGTTGGGAAAAACCCCCTCGGGCCCGCCTCACCATCCCTCCACTTCCCACCCCATGTTCTCCTCTCTCTCTCTCTCTCCCTCTCTTTCTCTTCGGTCTCTCTCTTTCTCGAGTCCTCGCTCTCAGTACAGCGAAAAGCTCCGCTTTGTGTTGCCGGAGAGTTTTCTGATGTGAATACAACCCCCGTTCACCGAGTCACCCTTTCCACCCCCAACCCCCTCTTTCGCGCTCCGTCCAGCTCGGATAAATATGAGAAAGTCTAGCGGATGAAAGAACCAGTCGCCTGGTTAAAAGACTCCAAACGAAAAAGAAAAAAAAACCGTTCGATCTAACGGACTCGAACGCGCCCTATTTGTTTCTGGAAAATACTGCCGTTATTCTCGGTTCTTTCTTTTCGATTCTCGTTTACCTCGGAACGTTCGAACTCGCGTCGCGACGAAATAAACTTTTGTTTACGCGCGAATGGGAACGTTTCGATATTTTTAACGACCTCGATAACTATCTAACATACGTAAAATTGCGCAAAACTTCCTTCGCCTCGAATCGAATATGCTCGAAGGTCATTTTCCAAGGTCAAATTTCCAATCACACCTACCATTCGATTTTGACCTTTTTTTTGCCGTATGAAAAAAAAAATTCAGACACACTTGGTTTCTTCGGTCACGTTGTGGAATAATAGCCAGGGACTCGGTAGCCGTCAAGCAGGGTCAAACGATTTATTCGGCAAACAAGTCTCGATATCGACTTATGCGATGTCGAAGCAGAATTTTTTTTCTCGGTTTTCTTCTCTTTCTTTCTAAAACCCCTCCAACACCGGCGTCGCGTTGACTCGGGAAACGTTACGATCTTTCGAAAGCCTTCGAGTAAACGGCGGTCGAGACGTTGCGGAATCGATAAGTAATAACCCATACATCATCCCCTCTCGGACACGCATCAACCGGGACTTAGGGAACGATTCATCTTCGTCCGTTCCGAGCTAAGCGAGAAAATAATTTTGTCATTTCGTTGAAAATATCGTGAAAAGTGGAGAGAAAGAGAGAGAGAGAGAGAGAGAGAGAGAGAGAGAGAGGAAGAGAAAGAGATCGTGAAGAGAGACCCGAAAATTCGTTCGCCAAGTTTCTGGTACGTTAATTTTCCTTGATCCAAGTTTTGGCTCCTCGGTCGAGCGTCCGCGTGAAAGCTAGCAAGTGAAGTGAGGCATTTTATTACTTGACATTAGGAAACTACCGTAGAGATGGTTAAGTGTCCCGAGATTTCGTCGAGTTTCGAACGAACGCCAAAATGGACTCTAAAACGTTTTTGTTTTCAAAAGTTGAAATTAAACGATCGCACGATATAAAAATTTATTCGCCCCTAAGAAAATTTATCATCTTTTAAGAAATATTAAGAACATCGTTTCGTCAAATATACAAAAATTCGACAAACAAAAAATTTTCAAATTTTGTTCATCATTTCATTTACTTGATATTCGAATCATTTGAATATTTGAAAAATCAATTTCCACGATTACACAGAGCTGGGGAAGAGCAAAAATAAGCCGGAAGCAAAACAAACGACAAAAGGATTAAAATAACAAAGTTCGTCGCGCGAACGATATATTTTCTCGTTGGCTCTCGATCGTTTCCGAGATAAAATTCATCGCGTCAATGTGGTACGGGAAAAATGGTCGGGGTTTTTGGTGGGAGGAGCTAGAATGGATTTAATATGCTGATTCACGCTGCGTTCATCAATATTCAAGTGTCGCGAACCTCCGGGCGGTTCGCGACGCTCTCGCGACGTTGAAACACACAGTATCAATTTTGCACAGTACCCGTTTATCATTGGGATTGCAAATTTCGCGAATCCTAACGCCGGCATCGAGAAACATAGTTCGCCTCTGCCTTTATATACGTAGTTGCATTCGTTTATTCGTGATCTTTTATTTTTATTTTCTCTTTACCACCACCCTCGCGTTCTCTGTCTTTCCCCTCTCTCACTCTGTTTCTCTTCTTTCTCTCTTATAGTACCATCCCATGTATACTAATACAACAATAAGTCCCTCGAATTTGCATTGTATATTTTAGTCGAGTATCGACAGAATTCGTATCTCGTTCGTGCCACTGTACGTATCTACCGTTACGTAGGTGTTTGTGCAACGACGCAGCATTGGAACGTAATTAAATCATAAAATACACAAATCATATACAGAGAGATATAGTTTCGCGTCTGGCTTTCGCAGCAACCAGTCAACGGTCTGACCTCTAACAGCCATATCCACTTTATATCGTGATTATTTATAAAGAGATGTACACTTCGGTTATCAGGTATCGATTCTCGCGATTTAAATCACGGTTTATAATTTCTATCGCCTCCGATATCAATGCATCGAATCCCACCGGTTCTCTTCATCGTTCAATTTTTTATTCATGATAATCGATAATCAAATAAATTCTTTTTTTCCTCTATCGTGATATTTTTAAAACATTATTTTAACATTAAAATCTTTAATCTGACAAAATTGCTCGTTTCATTACGTGCGATCCACCTAATTTTCATTGGCCCTTTGTCCTCATTTTATTTTCATTTATCGATCGAAATTTTTTTTTTCAACTTTAAAATATTTTTAAATTCCTTTATATTTTGACGGTCCCGAGTTTTTCGGTCTCGTTTCACGCTCATAAAAGATCATTCCAATTCGTGTGTTATACTCATGATATATTTCGTCACAACTTGACGTCCGCTTCGTTTGAAGGAAACGGACACGGATCTGATGCGCCCGCGTGGTAAGCGGACTGACCGTCTGACCACGTACGGCTTTATCCCCTTTGCCGCTCGTTCTTTCGTGTTACGTGTAGCGTCGCTAAGAGGACATTCGTGACTGTGACTCTCGGCAAAAACTCCTTGCTCTTTCTATAATATATATCTAATATATACATTCATAAATATATATGCATATGGAAAGAGTACTGTATATATATATATGAATATATATATACAGTTGTATTATACAGTGTACACACTTATATAAATATATAGACACAGCGTTCCTATTCTCTCTCTCTCTATCTCCCTCGTTCTCTCTTCCATCTCGAAACGCCCGTTGAACACTGCGAGTTTCTCATCATGGTGGTTCGCCGAGAAGCCAGTCGTGTTGGCCACAGGGAAATATTGACCCATCCCTCATCGACCCGTGTGCGGGGTGAGTGTCGCGACACTTCGCATAAGGGGTTGTATAAAGACGAGGCAACTCCTCTGTCTGCTCTCTGGGATGACTCTCGTACTGTACATACACACACACACACACACACACACACACACATATATATATATATATGATTGATATATATTTAACGCCTTGTTCACGAGATGCTATTGTGCGAGAATATCATGACGTACCAATGAAAGATATCACCTGGCACTGGCTAAGAGGAACGATCGAACGTGCGAACTGAATGCTCGTGCTAGAGATTGATAAACGCGAGTCCTTTCATCGCCGTTACTGGCTTTTGACTCCTCGAGTATGACGCCGTACCCTATAGCAGCCTATTGTGATTCGAATTCTCGAAAAAAAAACGCGTTAAAAAGCTCACATTTTTCACATTCCGTTCAATTTTGGACGAAAATCTTTGAGCCTTTGCAATAACTTCGCTACCGCTTCGTTGAATGAAAATTTGTTCAATGAAGTAGATCAAAACTGCTGAAATGTTTCGAAAGCTCGAATGAGCGTCGAAGCGAACCTCGAAAGGTTCGTAAAGTGAAGCGTTTGTATTTCGTGCTGTTTCGCACGTAAACGACGATAAAGCGTTACTTCAATACTCTGTGAGCTTTAAATCGCCGATTCGTCGTAATAACGATGCTGGGGACGTTGATTGGAATTTTCAAAGATTTTATTGGACGATTACTTTGTTTTGAAGAGTGGAGAAATACTCGTGACAAATGTGTAATAACTCGTACAAAACTCATCCCTTAAGGACTTGTCTCTCAGGGCAACTCGCATTGTAGTTGAATATTCCCGGGATTCACCCTCGCGATGTCTGATGAACAACGATCTATCTTACCCCTCCCCCTCACTCCGTACCTATATCAAAGTAACAAAAAGACGTTGTCATTTTCTTTCTCGTCTTTGCGAACATGCGTTCGTCTTAGTAACGACAACGATGACGAAAGCTTATTATATAAAATAGATCCCGAGAGAGGCACAAAAGAGCAGCGGTACGAACGATAAAAGAAAAGGGCCGTAAGATCTTTCCGAGCTCTACGGCGACCCGCGCGACCCGCGTCGCTTAGACCGATTGAAAAATTCATAGCTCCATGACCGAAACGTCGTTTTCAAAGAGATAAAAATGACACAAAATGATAAAAGCAATGGGTAAGAGAGAGAGAGACAGAGAGAGAGGGTTTTAAGTGAATGGATCCGTTTTTATTTCGTCGATTAAACTTAATTTATCGACGATGTTCGTCGTGATAAACGCGGGACGAAGTAAATTTTATCCGATCGAAAGTAAAGAATATCATTTAACGATGTTAAATTTTGTCTCGTTCGAAATAATTTGATCTCGATCCAGTGGATCGATTTTTGGGGGTAATTAATCGTTAAAATGGAAATTTCGACGATGCTGTCGAACGATATCCCATCGAATTAGATCAAACGCACGGCGTATAAAAATGAAAAAGCTAATTGCAATCTCTACGTAGCTTATATATAAGTCGATTATATAAATGTTATCTGCCTCTTTAATTTGTCGCTAAATTCTCATTTCCCGTCGTGGGACCGACTGTGGAAATTTACGAGAACAATGCTGTCGGTCCGGAAGAGGTTGCTCCGTCGAGGATGTATGACCGAACGCGCGTGTATCCACGCCCCTGCAACTTTGTTCTCGGGTCGTGCTCGAGCAATGAAAACCACCGAGTTTAATGAGTCGACGGTGTGTTAAACTTACCCATGAGTCGTGAGCTGTCCCCATAACCCTACATTACTATACGTACGTATAAACACCAACGGGCTATCGTAAATCGTAAATCGGACAGCTTAAACTCTCGCATTTTCGCAAAACTGATAAGCCGGTTAATTTACGATTCTTCGATAAATAAATTTGACGCACGAAGAGTGCCCAAGCTAGGGGTTGGGATTCTTGGGGGGTCGTATGGACTTCAACAGGTTGAAACTTTTTTTTTCGTAAAAAATGCTTTCATAGTTATCGTTTTAATATTCCATTTGTATCAATATGAATATAACATTTGTGTTCTCGGTTTGTAATTTCTCGGTCAAGGGATGAAAAGCCTGAAAATATATATTTTTTTCGTTCTTTTCGCATTACGACAAACCTCGCAAAATAATTCACTGTAAAACCTTTTCGTTCATAAAAGTTCCACGATTCTCTTCTTTCGTGTAACCGGAAGTGTTTATTTTTTCATTTTCATCTTTATTCCCAGCCGAGACTCTCCCTAATGTCTCGTAACAGATGCTCGCACGACTTTTCCACTTTTATTCGTGGCATTTCGCGCACGTGTGTCGTCACGAGATAAGAACGAGAAAATCGTGAGGGTGGGATTTAACGATGTTCTATAACATTGTACGAAAGTTGCCGTGTCGAGCATGCGAAATCCGTGAGAAAATTCGTATTTATCGTCGGAATGAGAAAAACACCTCCGAGCAAGTAGGAAAAATAAATAAGTAGAGAGAAGAAACGGTGGTGAGAATGAAAAAGAAGTTTAGGACCGGAAACGCGAGACTGGTACGGTCGGAGACGTCTCGTGGCTTAGTAAGAGGGACGAAGATTTTGTGTTCCCGTAGAACCTGAGGAAAATCACGAAGCCATGGAGGAAGAGAGAATTCCGAAAAAATGAGACGAAAGAGATGCGACAAAGGGACGGGAAAAGTAAATTCTTATAGTTCTCATGGGAATGTGAACATTAAGGGTGGGTTGGCTCGCTGACGTAAATTTTCTCGAAGGCCGGAATGGGGTAGGAATCCATTCATTTTGATAAACGAGACAAATGGATCGACTAGAAAGAGTAAGAGTAAGAGCGAAAGAGAGAGAAAGAGAAGACACTACGAAGATAGCGACAGATGGAGTTCGAAAGCAAATCCGAGTGGGGGAATGTGGTACTGTCGTTGATCGAAAAATAACTACGCTCCGTATATATATAGACGTACATATCCGAGAATTGGCAAAGTCGGTTCAACGTTTGGAAAATGGCGAGGTTGAATAAAAACATCGACGAGAGAAAACACGTCGGAAGAAAAGGGTGGTCCGTTTTATTTAAAAATCTTTCGTTTGAATTTACCACTCGCAATTTCACGATTGCCCTGAATTTCATCCCCGAGCTAATGGCAAAACGATATTCGCGATTGTTATTCCCTAGTAGGAAAAACATTCGCGTAGGTACAGCAGCCGGGGGGAGAATGAAGGGTTGAAAAAAAAACAAAATTCTTGAAGACGAGGAAGCTCTGGAAACCAAGCGAGTCTCCGTGATTCAGAGTGAACCTTGTGTGACGCGTGAAGAGAGAATGGTGAATGACTCGTTTGAAATATTGAAGAGATGTACTCTCGGAAATGAAGCTTTCGGTGAGTTTTGGAGGGTGCGGGAAAAGAAAAGTACGAACAAAAGACATGTATGATCGTTCACCGTACGTACACACAGCGACTTATAGTTAACGGTCATTACTCAATTTTCAAAATTAAAATATTATTATTATTATCATTGCTGTTATAATTTTTGTCGTTAATTATTATTATCATTGTTATCTTCAAATGAATTCAATGAATAAGTCCAAACAAAGTACTTGGGCAACTTGCTACCTGCTAGAGTACCTTCATAAATTAGATTTTGTATTATTCCACATCTCAACTAACTCACGATTAGCCATATCGTAACACGGGTTGCTCTGCTGATAAGAACGCGATCGTATATCTCCCTTTATCTCAACTCCATTGAAAATCTTAGGGATTCTCATGCAGGGTAATTAGGATGACTAAAGTACGTAGTGTCGTAGCTCTAAAAAATTTGATCGAATTATTCTCAGCTCTAACAATAAAATAGATTACGCAGTGACGTTTCATATTAAAAAATAATTGATCAAATAAATAAATTGAACGATATATTTTTATTTATTTATCAAATACAAAGAACGTATTTTTGTATAAACGTATGTAATACGAGGAAGTATTTTTATCGTTTCAGGTGACTCTGTCGATCTCCATTCTTATCAGTCTCCACGTGTTCTTCCTACTCGTCGTCGAGATAATACCGCCAACGTCATTGGTCGTACCGCTACTCGGCAAATATCTCATATTCGCGATGATACTCGTCTCCATAAGGTAAGTCGTATATTTGATTCAAACTCAAGAGAAAGCTAAGATAAGGAAAAATAGAGTTAAACACTAAATTCTCTATTAGGAATTCGTAGAGTAGTATCATCCCTCGGATATATCCTCGACGTTTCAACAAAGTTGTTCGTAAGCCCGAGTTTCAGGTTGGCAGTTTTTTTTTGTGTTTTCTCTCCGGACAACTTCTCCCGCGATCGAGTGATTTACGATCGAAATTTTACCGGGCGTCGTGAATATCATCCCCCTTCGTCATCTCCCACGAGAATATCCCTCTTGCTCTTTCGTCCTCTCACGTAACACCCGCAGTCCTTCACCAAGCCAAGATCGTAATCCCTTCGCGGCGTTGCGCTCGGATCCCGGACACCCGCACGTACGACATTTCTCTCTCTCTCTCTCTCTCTCTCTCTCTCTCTCTGTCTCTCTCTCTCTCTCTGTCCCTCGCGAGACGAGTCTTTCCAACCCCTTTTTTTCTCGTACCTAGTCGAGTGTCATATCGCGACGTAAAACGAGAAACCGCGAATCGAAAGACAGGAAGGAGCGTTCGAGCAAGAAACAATGGAAAAAGAGAGAGAGAGAGAGAGAGAGAGAGAGAGAGAAAGTAAGTGAGGATAGGGAGGAGGACAACCGCCACCCACGAACGAAATGTTTTTCGCGGAAATTCGAGCGGAGTGGGTGAAAATGGCAAAGCGTCTTCCTCCCGACGTGGAAGCCCCTCGAGACTCGGAGATGTCGTCGACGTTGACGAGCCAACGTTGGTCCTGCACTTGGCAATACCGCTTGGTTGGTAACGTTACGATCAATTTTATTCGGTTGACGTTCGAAAATTCGAGGGAAATAGGTGTAGAGTCGTAGTTAGGAACGATAGCGAGAAAATTACATTTGAATCAATTTCACGCTGTTTTAACTAAAATATTCGTCCGAACGACGTCGAATAGAGGGATAAAGGAACTATTTTCCAGATTGAACGCAGTGCCACTGTCGCGATAATTTAATCCGATTTTATTTTATCTATTTTCTATCTATCTATTTTATTGCCTATTTGCGTTCATTTGTTCTCGCCTTGTTTCACTTTGGGCTTGGCTCGCTTCACCGATAACTCTCCCTTTCTTCATTCTTCTCTTTCTCTCTCTCTCTCTCTCTCTCTCTCTCTCTCTTTGTCTGTCTGTTTCTCTCTTTCGCAATCGATCTAAAATCGCTCTATTGATATTCGATCGCAATCTCAGTCCTGTTTCCTCATTTCATTTTCCTTTGTTCGACGACAAAAGTGCATTCACTTGACTTTTATTTATCCCTCATGTGTATCTCGGAAAGCGATGGCCAAGCCGATCTTAAGGGATTGAAAATACTTCGATTTTCTGTATATTGCCGATAGAATTTAGTACATCGATACATGGGGGGACACGCGGAATTGCGCGGATATAACGTTAGAAAAGAGTCTTTTGGCTCGTAGAACCGGCCAAATATCTCAGAATTTTCTTCTCGGGTTCTCCATTCTACCATATCGTTTTCCAGGTGCTCGCTTTCATTCTCCGAGTCTCCGGGCCAATTTTCCGATACGTGGGAAATTCGATCGTTCGAGATCTGCTAGATGAGACGAGAAACTCCTCACGAACGCTCTCCCCTCTTTTCACTGCTCCCTCTCTCTTTCTCCCTCTCTCCCTCTCACTCACTCTCTGACGTTCGTTCTCATTCCTCTGTGCTATGAACGAATTTATCGCCGCAATTTCTACATTATGTCCGATCCACCCCGCATAATTTACCACGGTTACAAATTTAATGCAGTTTAGGAGCAAATTTGATTGAAAAAATAACATTATCGGATTTAATTCTGCATAATTTTTACCCGTGGCTTCATCGAAAAGGGATTGATCGTGGACGACTTTAATTTACAATTCTTAACGTTCCGAAAACCATGGAATTAGTCCCTTAATTTGGTATTTTTAAATAAATTGCAAACTTCGAATAAATAATGTATAGAGTTGAATTGAAAAATACATTTGTTTTTAATCCTACACAATCAAAATTGTATAAATTCAACTGTACACGTATGCGCCGTCGCAAGAACCCATTCTGGAGTCGGTGCATCAAGATGCAATAATGAATGCAATAATAAAAAAATATATTAATTAAATCCTACATAATGTACAGTTGACAATGCCATCAAACTTTCTTCGATGGAAATAAAATACGTAAAAGCATCGATATTTATGAATGGTCGTTGCATCGCACGTCGTTAAATCTCGAGTACAAGAGAGTTTTCCGAATTTTTTTTTTTCATTTATCACATGGAGTCGCGGCCTAGTTTGCTCATTTTCTCCCCGGCGCATCGTCATCATTTCTGTGTGTTTTCCCTCCGTTAGGATTTTCCTACCCCTCGCGTGAATTGCTCATTCGGGAAGCATGCTCACCGATGCGTCCTCGATGAGACGTTCGATATCCGTTAGGTGGACCGGATTGCATCTCCTCCCTCCTTTCTCTCCCTTTCTCTCTCTTACTCTCTCTGTCTCTCTCTCTCCCTCTCTCTCTCTCTCTGTCTTTCGCCCTCTCTCACTCGCTCGTTCTTCGATATCGTGTTTCACTGGCGCTATTCTCGCTGTGTTAGGCGCGTTTTCGAACAAAGCTCTTATTGTTTCGGGGATCTGGGTTATCACGCAAATGGACCGTGTAAAGCCGTCCTCATTGTGACCTATATTGTATATATATATATATATATATATATGTCGTGTGTAAGAAGCGTCTATGGGGTTGGCGATTTTAGGAGGCTTCCCTTTCAACAATGCCACGGCTTTGAACTTCCCATAGAAAAAAAGTGCTCAATCATTCGTCGTATTCCACCCATCGACCATTTTCAGTGATAATTGAGCAGATTTCGACATTTCGGAGAATTCGAGAAATATCGAACCATAATAAATAAATAAATAAAATGTATTGTTTATAATCAACATTTGGAAAGTATTAAACAATGATAAATACCTAAATAAAATTAATTTTGTATGATCGATAAATTTTTGTAATAAATAACGAATTTCTATAATATATCGAATTAAACTCGATAAAAATAATAATATAAATTTTCACAATGTCGAAAATAAATTTGGCGATTTTACAATTTTTCAATATTGTCTCATCCCCGACGAATAGCGGTATCGCTTTGACAAACAGCCCTTTCATATTTCCAAGAATCCTACGAGGGCTTATATCCCGTGTTTTCTCCCTGCATCCGAATCCGGCCCCTTAGAGACACATGTAATAATCGAGGCCCGGGGCCAAGAACGCGAGACAAGCACGAAACTAATCCTCGAACTTCTGCCAAGCCAATAAGTCGAGGTCGTGTTTAACTTTCGCCATGTACGCTCCGCGAACACTATATACAACGTATCCCATGCTTTTCGGTTCCTTGGTTCGGTGGAAACACGAAAGCACACGGGACTCCATTACGTATTTCGTAACGATACTCGGGGCTTACACCAAGACGAATATCCCTCGATCGAGCTACGTCCGGAATACAAAATTAATACGCTGAATTTTCCGTCGCGACTCGATAAATCCCTATTTAGATACTCCAAATACTCTGGAAAAAAACGTGAGAATATTGACGATATGAAATTTCTACATCGAAGTTGAACTTTGATTATTCATCGTCGAATCAAAAATTCACGTGTCTACGTCGATATCGTGAAATTTATTTCTCTCTTTACGTTTTTTTTCTTTTCTAGAAAGGATGCAAAATTAATCATTCGAGGTTTCGAAGTTCGATCGCAGCGGGAAATACGAGAGATTGCTTTCGCAGTAATGTACGATTTTACGTAAAACTTTGAATTCCAGGAATATTTCTTGGTAATAATATCCGGAACGGTAAAAACTTTCCGGGAAAAAGTAGTCCGATAGAAAATCAAACGATGAAAAAAGTCTTGGGGGCCGTTACTAACATGCTGACTTGGGTCGTACGAGGTTCTTCTTTCTTTCGCGGTTTACGACGCTACGACATCTACCGGTCTCGCGCACGTCGTATATTCGGACGCGTCTTTTACAAATCTTGATGATGGTTTTACCACCGTACGAATTATATGAACCTTTCGCGTCCAGAGATATCGGTGTGAATGGTCTATCATGCGTTTATATATATATACATATATATTGCAGTATGCTTTTTGGAACTACGCCAGAAAATTCAACTCGCCGTAGATTCGATTTCTCCCTTTCATCCTCTTTCCGTTCTCCCTACGTAAAGCTAAAGAGCCTTTTCACCGTGTAAGCCATTTTCGTTACGAACGGTGAAACCGATGCCATTTCCGGCAATGACAGCGAGCATCTTTCGAGTAAATCATCCCTTACGACACGTAGACGTACCTTAACGATCTTTTGATCACGGTCGAAAGGGTTGATATCTTTGATAAAAACAATATATTTTCAAAATCGAACTTCCAATAATTCCAATAATAATTACGACTAATCTCGCATAGGATAGTTCAATGAATTCAATGAACTCACTGAAGTCCATCTTCTTTTGGCACGATACGATACAAAAAATTTCGTGATGCCTAAAATGATAAAATGACATTTCAACCTTCAATATTATTTATCGTTAATCGCGTATACTCGTAATACCACGAAATTCCTATTAGGGCACAAAGGATGATTGTATCAAGAGATTTTCGGGATCGTTCGACCTCGTTATAGCGAAGCAACGTTGAATATAAAAATAAAATAAAGAGTAACGCGCTGAGTGGTTCGGATAGGATGGAAAGGTTGGCGCTACGAAAGCGTTGTACACGGGACCCCGGAGGGAAAAGAGGCTGCAAATGCTCCTATTAATATTAAACGGCCGGGAGTAAAAGCGAGTGAAGACCGACAGTGACCGGCGAAGGCGAGTTTCGCTCAAAGAGCACCCGCTCACCGCCGGTCGTGAGCAAGAGGGCGCAGCCAAACCCTCTTGGTTGAGAGTAGGACGATGAGGGGGCAGAGAGGAGAGGGGTTGGATGTTGAGAAGGGTTGGAGGGTTGTAGAGTGAGAGGCGGTTCCAGCGGCCTGAAAAGAAACCCCTTATAGCACGGGGGCCAATGAACCTCGGTACGGCGAGCTTGCACCACCGTAAGTAGATACGAGCCCGAAGTAGAAACGAGAAGAAACTAAACGAGACGAAACGGACACGAGACACTGTCCGATCTCCGAGCGCACGCTCTCCTCCACGTCTCTTTCTCCTTCGGACGCAAATAGAAACACTTTTGTAAAATTAAAGTTCTACCCCCGAAATGTCATCGACCCGGTGACCTCTATCTCGCTTCTTGAATTTGACGGACGGGGGAAGTAGGTATATGTTCAACAACTGTGATCAATTATGAGACGTATTAAGGGAACTCGAATAAAAATAGCGAGACAGCTGAAGACTTTGGGCTTCGAATACGTGGAATTGACGATCGATAATTTTTAAAAGTGGCCGTCATGTGACTGTTAACTTGCAGAATTCGAGTCTAATGACCGCACATTTACCGGTCGGCGGTAAAATGACCGTATTTTATTTTAAGTTGACGTCGAATCGACCCCGTCGCTTGACAAGCGTCTCCCCATCGTCGGTTGGCACCTGGTGGCCAAACGACCGCAACCGGGACAACAAACGTTGCTTCCACTTGGGACTGTAAAAATGCACAGCGAGGTAACCGAGTTTCCCGATGTATTCACACGGATAAAAACTACGGTAACGTCGTTACTCCGAGGTACGCCGAGGGAACCGACGCTGCGTAGTCACGTCGCTCGCGACCCGAGCGTACATATGAAATTCCAACCAGAAGTCTCCCTGGAAAAAAAATGGGACAAAAACGAGGCTGCGACTAGGCTCCTGAATGCGCGTTAAAAAACAATAACAAAGGGAAAAAAAGAAAGAAAAAGAACGTCGCACGAAATTTGCGCAAATGGAAAGTTTTGCGTTAAATAATAATTCTGTTCGTGTAATTTGTCCAAGAACACGAAGAGCGTAAACGTAATTATCATTGTTGATTTTAATCGCGATCTTTAAGAGGGGTTTTAAAAATTCGTTTTTTCGACGAATCCGTTATCCAGAAAGGTAGAGGAAAATAATCGCGTGGACCCGAGAGGGATGACGCGCTGATGGAACTGCGTAGGGGGTGTTGAAAACGTGGAGATAACGTTTTAATACGAGGGTGGGCCACGGAGAGCTTAAATATGGTGGTTTCCTGACGCGAAGACGGTTAGATTGGAATTCCAGGCTTTAAGGGGAGGAGGACAGCGTCGAAGGAAGTGCCAGGAGACGCCAACTTCTCGTTGCACAAACGCGGGGCTGTTATACCACCGAGGGCAAAGCTCTCAAGCTTCTCTCTCTCTCTCTCTCTCTCTCTCTCTCTTTCTCTCTTTATACCTCTCCCTCTACCTCTATCTCTCACCCTCGCTTCCCCTCCGGAGAGTAGAATCCAATTTAAACGTGGCACGATACTCGAATTGCGATCCCCGGAGAAAACCGGGAATCCTCGTGTCGAAACCGGTTATTATTCGGTATGCGAACAGCCTTACGTTTTACGCAATCATCGCCTTCTTACTAACCTATTATCGTCCGCCCTCTGCTCTCGCCCTTGTTGCAAAAAAAACAATATTTCGAGACATTTTAGAAAGATATAAGAAATATAATTGATTATTTATATGTACAAAGTAAAATAAGATGATGATAAAAATGAGAATAAGAATATAAAATATCAAAATAAACGCATATTATTCATAGAATATTGATTTATTTTTATAAATCGATATGTTTATAAATATAAATTTAATGAATGTTACTTCAAATAATATTGATATATTTCTTAAATCCAAAATATCTCGAGATATCATTTTCTTCGCTCCGTGGACCAATTTCAGTTCAGGCCACTGCTCGACCTTACGAAAACATAACCCGCGGGAGATTGGAGCATAGATTCCTTTTTTCCGTTCTCAGAACGCCAGTGAATTAAATTGAATTCTCACAAAGCATCGCGGTAAATGAATTAAATTGACGAAATACAACGACGAATATACGTACGACACGAAGGCGAAGAACACGCGGGAGCATAAATTAATATAGCAAGCTTGCGCCCTCTGGCGATGCAGCGCACCACACAAAACATACATGCGTCAGCTGAACCGAGTCGCTAGAGGGCGAGGCCGTCGGCAGGGTCGAGGATGCGGTGCGCCCTCTTTAACCGTAATGGTGAAATTCTATTCGTCGCGAAATTGAAGAGCCGACGAGGCCGGAAGTGAAGGCCTTAATGAATTCTCGCTCTCTCGCGCATAAATATTTTGCGCGAGAGCACCCGCTGATTTACTTTATATACCGTGCTTTCTCTATGCCTTTCTCTCTCTCCCTCTCTCTCCCTCTCTCTCTCTAGTAACCACACGTTTCCTCAGAGAGGACACCCTCTCGGCTATCTTGGAGCGATGCCTATGCCCACATTCATACATACATACATATATATATATATATATATGTATATATATACATTTTCCCTGTGCAGTGTGTAACTATATGCAATTTCTGTAAACGTGCCAAGCGAATTGTATTGTTCTCATACAAGTTACATTATGAAATATCGGGCATTAACGGGAACGTCTGTGAAGAATAATGAGCCGGATAAGAATTAAACCCAAAAGAAAAATGGCGACTACACCGTTTACTGGCTGGCGAGAGATTTATCGGCTACTTATACAAAAAATAATGAATGAGCATTTATTTTTTTATCTCTCATTTCAATTATTCAAATCCAACAAAAGTCTGTTATAAAATTGTCGCGGAATAATGTTTAAATACCGAACATTACTATGGTACCGGAACATTCCACGTTCCTCGACAAAAACAATCACAAAAAAAATTGATCGAATTAGTGGAAAATTGTTCTCGCCCTTTATTTCTGTCAATTAAAAACTAACGCGTTTATGCAAAACATTTTCTACTGCAACGCAAATGCAACCATTTTTTTTCGTGGAATAAAAAAAAACGATAATAGAATAGAACGAAGCTAAACACGAGGAACTCCCGGCGAAAAATCTCCGGAGAATCCTTTTTTCCGCCTCTACCACTCTCTCTCTCTCTCTCTCACTCACTCTCTCCCTCTGTCGCTCTCTGTGACAGAATAAAATTATACGTAGTTCAGTTTTATTTTCACGAATAATTCGTGTTACGCGTATGTAGGTAAAAAAAGAAGCAAACAATTCTCTCGACCATACCACTTCCGGCTGTGCGCCAAGCACGCGCGGTCGCTTCGAACATCCCCTACAACGAGAAAGAGAGATAGAGACAGTGAGAGAGAGAGAGAGAGAGAGAGAGAGAGAGAGAGAGAGAGAGAGAGAGAGAGAAATCCATACAGACCAGCAACCACTCGAACTTCCGCCACCGTTCCCGTCATCACCCACGTAGGTTCGCGAGCTTTCATAGCAGCCCGCCCGTAATTCATGCATAAATTACCTTCGCACCGGGCGCCGCCGAGGGGCAGGAGGGAGATGGAATTCCCTCTCTACCGCGAGGGGGAGGTAAATTTCCCTCGCTATATGCGCCCGTACGTATGGAGATACCATAGAATTTTATTGTAATGTTCGAGAGCGTAGCGGCGGCATCGAGTGCGCAAGGGCGATTCGGTTATAGAGACTCCTGCGGGAATTTTAATTGCATTTCCATGGTTACTTCTCGCGTACGTGTCGTTTCTCTATCGTCCCATGTTTTATTTCCCTTTTTCTCTTTCATTCTTTTTTTAAATTGTAATAATATAAGTTATTCATTCGATTCGTAGAACGTTTCGATGGCGATGAAACGAATGCGGTCATTGGAGGACGACGTTAAAACTTAATTCGCTAACTTCGTCGATTAGGGATCGAGGGTTTATGATTTTTTTATTAGATACAATGCGTTAATGATCATCGAGTGGTTAATGACCTCGACAACTCGTATGACGAATCATGTAATTACCCGTGTAATATTTATCTCGTCGGCAAACAATACAAACTGAAAATACAAATATTTCATAAGAGCGTCTGACCATTGCTTGACTTTTCTACTTAAAAGCAATCTTTCCACGGTAAATAACGTCAAGACGTTTATATTATTATTCGATAGGTGTATGGTCGTTCGACTAATCATATTTAAAGTCTTGCTACGTTAAACAATCCACGATATTGATATTTAACCAGGCGCAATGCGGTTTTTTTCCTTCTATTTCGTGTACGCGGCGATTTTTCATGATATAAATTCCTGGATGGAATTCGTCCGGACAAATTCGCATTTTCTCGTCTTTCATGTATCGAATTCCGTTCCGTCAACACAGTTTCTTATCGAAACATCTTGTTTTTCGATCTCTGGGTATCGTGCAAGAGCGCTCCAGATCCCATGGGAGCTTGTGTCAGCTCACTCCACATACACGAACACATACAGGTATATATACATTTATATACAACGTAACCTTGCACCGTTTCTATATCAATAAATATATACTCTATACGTGTATATATATATGTACATATATATACACGTACACGTTTACGATACGGCGATCGAAGCAAAAGGCAGGATCGACGTTTTACCCGTGATTGCGTTTGTCCAAATGATGTCGTTGGGACAAACAGCTACCTTTTACAAGAGCCTAATAAAGTAGCCAATATCTTCTTTAGAACACTCGTCCTGATGCCTCTAAGTACCATTATACGTTCCTACTTATACTTATAGCTCCGAGGAGCCCGTCTGACCATATCGTTCTGACCAAATGCTTTTCGCGTATATAGTATGAAGAGGACAAGAAAATGTAGAGACAATAACAATTCAAGAGTTAACGTTCGTATTGATTCGAGTATACGAGCGACGCAGAATTTTATAGATCGCAGAGATTTTCAAGCGCAGCGAGTTATCAATAAAAGTCTCCAATTAAACAAATTCAATTTATAAGAGTTGTTCTCGTTATTGGCTAATTTGTTTATAAATTTTCGGTATTGTCGTTACCTGACATTTATTTATTTTGTATTTTTCGTATGATTCATAGAAATTTATCTCACAGGTTGTTGGAAGTATTTTGCCGGTGGTAATGAAAAATATTTGTGTGTGTTTAAAAAAAAGTGATTAAAAAACATGTTTAACGAATAATTTCGAAAAAGAAGAGCTGAAAATTCTCGTTACGCGCGATTCAGACGAGTGCCGACTATTTAAAAACTAGAGCACGATCATTGAAATCGTGAGAGCGCGTTGATAAAAGGCGGTGGGAAAAAAGTGATAAGAAAACTTTTTTTTTCACCCTCGAGCATTCTCCAGGAGGATTTCCCGAATTCTTCTCTTCTCCTCGCCTCCTCAACTCCCCACGTTCGAGAGAATACAGCGAGCGAATCGTCCTTTGTCCGCCGCGGCATAGATATGGAAAGAAAGACGAAAAAATAAAAAAAAACAGCACCCTCGGACAATGGAAAGTCCAGTTTTCGAAGTCAAAGCACGAATGGTACGTTGGTACGCTTTTTGCCGGCCAAGAGAAAAATAATTTCACGATCGCGTGCGCGAGAAATTTCGCAAATCCATCTATCCCTCCATTTCCTCTCTCTCTCTCTCTCGTTCTCTCTCTCTCTCTCTCTCTTTCTGTCTCTCGCTTTGAAAAACTTTCACGTTCCCGATCTTTTGAGAGAAGAACCAAAAAAATTGTTGAAAAACAAAAAAATAATGTTTAATTTATTTTACTTAAAAACAAACCTAATAATCAGTTTTTTTGAATCTAAATTGATTTGTATCTTATTTCTCGAAAACAACAGTTGTTGGCTCATTTACAAGTCGTAAAGTCAAGTTTCAGTGAGTATTCAGTCCTGGTTAAATTTCCTTCCGACATTAATTTCCACACCCGGCTCATTTTATTCAAAATTTATTCAACGACCTTTTGATCTCATTATAATTTCCATTCTCAACTCGCACAAAGACAATTCCTAATTGAAAACTGTGGAACAACTTTGAAACAACCCTCGCGTCACGAAACAATTTTAACCCCCGATTCAGCTGAATTTTCTTTCCTCGAGCGCGATTCTTGCGTTTCGTTACCTTTCTTCGTTTTTCTTTTCCAAGTGAAAAGCCCGATATATCCACGTAAACAAGGCTTCTCCATACTTCTCATCGTTGACGGACGCGCGCGCGCTCGCTTGACACCAAGGCACTCCATTAAAAGTTCCCGTCGCTTCGCATCGCAAACTCCATCTTTCTTCTTGTATTTAGCCCCGTGAAGCGCCTAGAAAGAAAGAAAGAGAGAGGAGAGTGAAAGAGGGAAAGAGCTTCTTACAAAGCAGGAGCAGCGCGCCACGTCATCTCTCGCTACATCCATGAGTGCTTCTTCCGGCCTCGAACTTCCGGTTGACGCCAAGAGCGCGGGAATCGTCTCTCCCTCTTGTGTTCGTTCTTCTCTCCATTCTCTTCTCTCTCGCACACAAACACAAAACTATATATGTATAAATATATTTTACGCCCGCGCGAGATAAAGAACAATCGCGGTGTACAAAGTCGACGAAATGAGACACGTAAAAAAACACCCTACAGGAGGGGTGAGGGGGGGGGGATTACTCGGTAAGCCGACACAGAGGGTTCTCTCTCGCTGCGCAACGTCATTTTATTTCGTCGCCATTCGAGATGCGCGTGAGAAGAGACGAGCGGATGAGCCATAAAGAGAGAAATAGAGAGTGAGGAGGAGAAATAGAGCACGAAGAAAAATAGAAAATCGTAAAAAAGAAGAAGTTTCACCGAATCACCGCTCCGGCAGTGAAAAGAAAAATGAGAGAGAAAAAAAGAGTAAAGACGCGTCTCTGGTGCTTTGCGAAGTCGAAACCGGCGAGAGAATTCCCGTGGTCAAAATCGACGATTTTCAGCCAGCCAACTCGAGAAGAAAAACCTCGGCGAGAAATAGATCACGCCGAGGGGTGAAGAATAGAATTTCCTCCGATTCTCTTCTTTATTTTCTCAAGTTAAGCGCCCCTCCCACGACAGCGGCGCGGCGTCCGGTGTTGTTTTTCCGCATCCAAGGTCGAAACGGAACTTCCGTAAGATCATTTCCAATCGACGCTGTTGCAAGGATGACGAGGACGAAAAAAACGAGAAAAAAAACAACTTAAAGGAAATCCCCCCCACCCATAGGGGATGATGGAAATTTTTCCTTCCTCTATTCTTCGAGAACATCCATCTTGGGATTCTGACGTTATATCGAGGGGTGAAAAAATAAGGGTGGTTTTGTAAATCGGGCTCTCGAGCCGCGAAGAATTAATTTTTCAGTATCGATTCGAAACACAACAGGATATGTACAAACGTCATCCTGATCCTGTTGAACTTTCGTAAAAAACTCTTGTATTTTTTAACAGAAAATATGGCTTAACAAATCGTAAGACTTTCGTAAACAAAAAATATGTGAATATATAAATTTGAGACAACGGGGAGTAAAAATTTCGTCTCAGGGTGTAACGCGAGTATCGCTTGCTCTCTCTCTCTATTTCTCGACGAAGACAAGAGAGCTTGATCAATCTTGGTAGGATTCGCGAGGAGCTTTATCAAGGACAGGATCGTCTTATCGGACCACGATCGCCGGCTTAAAGTCGGTAAGACGATCTCCTAAGGTCTTGGCCAATCGGGACGATAAAGAAAGACGTCTATGTATATATATATATATGTGTGTGTGTATGTATGTGTATGTGTATGAAGATATATAGATGTGTATAAAACTTTGTGAGAATCTCATTGAGAAAGACGAGCAGAGCGTAATGAAGGAAGTTTCGTACAGCTTCGAGAGACTCGCCCTACAGCACGATGATTTGCAAGTTGATCGTGATTTAACTTCCAAATGACGCGCCCGGTATATAAATCTCGTCACTATCCCTCAAATCCTCCCTTTCTCTGTCTCTCTTTCTCTCTCTTCCTCGTTTTATTTCTTTCCTCAGAATGGTTTTTTCTCTTCTATCCTTATTCTCGCGCTTTCTCTCTCTCTCTCTTTCTCTCTCGTTCTTTCCATTCCTTTTTCTTTCCTCTCTTTCTCAGTTCAGAAGATTTCTCAAGCAAGAGATTTTCATGAGCGGACGAATTGTTCAATTTAACGTGTGAGGGTTGATTTTCGCCATTTTGTTTATCATTGTTGTCAAAAATTGACGTTTTCAATATTTATAACTCGATCGATGTAAATCCGTTTCACGAATGATTCAAATTATTTTCCTGTTAAAAAAAAGGAATGAATTCTCTACATATAAACAAAAATTAATTATAAACAATAATATTCGAAGTGTGATTTCGAAAAAGGTGCTTGAAATTTACGATACGAGAATTTTAAGCGACTCTTATCACGTTACGATATGATCGATACGACATGATCTCGTTATAAATCGTTAGAATTGAGAGAGAGAAAAAAACTCTTCGTACCTTCGAGAATGCGAGAGAAATCTCGTATGAATAAAATCTCAGAAATATGTAGGTACATGCACGTGTATAAAATCTATATATATATATATATATTTATATATGTATGTGTATGTGAAACTCGGGGAGGCACTGCAACGCCGTAGTCGAAGATTTCTTGCACATCGAGAGCCCTAGTTTTTCCTCTCCTCTCCTCTTTCTCTCTCTCTCTATCTCTCTCTTTCCCACCCCTCCTTCGTTGCATATATATATAGATGAGCTTTCGAACTCGGAACCTTTTGAATTTATAGCTTCTACGTGAATCACCGAAAAGAGTGCACCGAGAACTCCATATACCTTGGTCGAGTCTTGAAAGTTACACACACACACACACACACACACACACACACACACACACACACACACACACACACACACGCACGCGCGCACTCACACCCACACACACACACACACACACACACACACACACACACACACACACACACACACACACACACACACACACACACACACACACACACACACACACACACACGCGCGCGCGCGCGCGCGCGTACATACGAACACCTGAAAACCTTAGTTGCCTCTTCTTTCGTTCTTGCACCCTACCGTACCCACTTGGCCTCACCGCGCTCCGCCGCTTCGTTTCACCTTTTCGCGTCTCAACGCAACGGTTGCCCACGATGAAACCTTTGAGCGATGCGAGAGCCCGGGGTGTGTACTTACCCTCGATATATATCCGGCCGCGAGTTCCGAGACTCGTGAGTATAAGAGGGGAAAAAATATATTTAAAAAAAACGATATATAGTTAAGGGTGTACGAGATGTATAGGGATGAAAGAATGGCTGGAAAAATCTATCGGCGATATTTTATATATGTATATATACGAATGGTCTCTAGTGGCTCGAGCCTCGCGAGAACTTTTCCTCGCGGAAGATTGATAAGCGAGACTTGGAAAACTTTCAACAAGTTATCAAAAAGTCATGAACGCGCCTCGCGCCACATCGTCGCCGAAGTTTATGTGTACTTTAGTATTTGTTTTTTTTTCTCTATTCAGTTTCCGCGTCACGGTCGTGACGTCGAATATTTCATTGCCACAAGTTTGTTGGTTTGCCCGACACTGTACTTTTCTTCCTGCCGAAGCTACCGAGAGCCAGCTCTCTTTATTATTTCAAAAAAACGTGAAATGATACAAACAAATCGAGATACTCATAGAGAACACGAGCTAACGAAGAGAGGCAAAATTTCTTAATCAAAGTCCCAAGATTCGAATTTTCCACACGACGAATCAATTATTATTTGAACGTATGAAACATATTTTTTTTTATCATGGTTACGATTTTTAATTATTCGATCCTTAAATTAATAGAAAAAAAGGTTACGAAGCATTTTACTGAATCTTCCTTCGATTTATTCGATGAATTTGTTTCTTTGTTTTCTTTTTTCAATTAATCGAGCGACCGTGACTGGTCGTTGGATTGAAAAAACCTGCAACGGTACAATCGCAAGAGACGTGGGAGCTCGCGAAACGTTGTAATTTCCGTAAGAGCTCGATGGTTCCGTCGGTGTTTGTGACGGTGCCTCGAAGTTTCTCACGACGAGGCACTCATCGTCCTCTTTAACCGGAAAAAGACGAGAGACAGAGCTGTCAGGTGAACGTTAATCGGAAGTCCAGACTCATTCTTATGCATAGACCTGTCGTTCACCCCCCTCCCCCTGCCCGCACCTACCGTCTCTTGCTCTCTGAGCATCGATGTACAGTAAACTCTCGATTATAGCAACCAAACTAGGACGCCATTGATTATTCATGCAACCACGTTTTTTTCTTCCCTCATCGAGAGTAAAACGTCAGTACGGAAATTTTACCAAATTATCTTCCGGCTCGTCGTTCGTTGATTTTTCATCCTCGTAATTATCGATATTTTTAAAAAAATACTTTCAAATTCAATTTTATTTTGCTCTATTTCACAACGTCAAAAATCGAATGAAAAAAAAAATGGATAGTTGTGTTTATAAAATTGCGACGCAACAAAGTTAGGGAAAAACGATTTCGCGAAAAAGAGGCTGCTATCGTTGCAGGATCTAGGAAAATCCTGCGGCATCTGAACGCGAGGACGAGGGTGATAGAGAGAGGGAGAGTGGGGGAGAAAGGGTGGCAAAAGCTTGGGAGTGGCGAGGATGGGCGAGGGCGAGGGGAGAAAGGAGCGACGATGCAGGAGCCGTGTGACACATTAATCAGACGCGGCATCGACCCAACGCGCCCCGTTCTTCTCTCGGTCATATATATATATATATATGCGGCGAAGCCAAAAGCTCTAGCTCCCTTGATATACTGTATATATACGATGCGCGCGTTTACCACCCTCTACAGCGCGCGAAAACGCGGTGCCGACCAACCCTCCTTTTAGCTCGATTCTACTTCTTCCTTTCCTTCGGGAATTGGACCACCGATTCCCGCAGCACTGACACACATATATGAACACAGGTACACACTTTTTTCAGATTGTATAAATGGGTTATTCATATATTTATATATATATATGTATACACACACACACATACGAGAAAACAAAAAGCACTGGGAGCTTCGCGTCCTCGCAACAACATCGGGCCTCGTCTCGACGATATACGAGAAAACTTCTTTTTCCTTGCTGCTCCTTAACTCTTCGTGCACGTTGTTGATATATATATTTTTTTCTTTCTCTCTTTTTGCTCCAAGAAGAACAACTATTCTCGATGGTCCGCGTTGCAGCGCTAGTAGATCGTTGTTGCAACATTTTTTTTATACATCGTATTATTACGTTTGCTGTCTCGCGGAGAGAAATGTAAGAAATCGAGGCAACGTTTTCACGTGGTGGACAAAAAATGATAGGGGTGGTTATAGTATACACGTAAGAATGAAAATAAAAGCTGCTGGAGGTGTACCAAGAAATCTACTCGTACTACTATTTTCTACTTTTCCCCGGTGTCGGGGTCAACCAGATAAACATAATAATACCAAAGCGTTCGTAGAAGACGATGAAAAAGTACGAACGATTTAGAAACTCTGAATATGTGTGTAAGTCGTTCGAGCATTTATCAGTGGGCGAATGTACTCGACGACCTCCGTTCTGACGCTGAAATAATTGATGTTGTAAACGACCCGGAAGAATTTTCATCCCCTATTTCCCTCTTTCTCTTACGCTCTCCCTTTCCCTTTTTCTCATTGTCTTTATCTCTCTTTCACTCGCGATGACCACAAACTTTCCGAGCACTCCAACATTCATATATCAAAGCCTCATTTTCCATGGAATTTTTAATGATATTCCATATCCCTTTGAATCGTAGACCTCGACAATTATTGATGATGTGCGATGTACGATAAGCATTTTTGTTTCACTGACATTGATTTAAAGTGGATCTTTTACCGTTGTTTGTTTCCCACAGTATATGCGTGACCGTAGTCGTCCTCAACGTCCATTTTCGCTCACCGCAGACACACAAAATGGCGCCTTGGGTCAAACGCGTCTTCATACACATTCTGCCGAGACTTTTATCGATGCGGAGGCCTCAGTACAAATTTGAGACGAATCGGTGAGCATCTTTTATAATAATTTTTTTTGCCTATTTATAAGTTATAAGCATAATAAAACAATACATATGCATACATTTATTAATTCAAAAATTATACGAATATTTTATCTCTATAAAAAAATTGATTATTGTAATTACTTTTTCTGAAAGGAGTTGGAATTTTTACCCAACGTACATTTGTGTATATATATATATTTTTAATGAGTCGTGAGAATTTAATTCTTTTTCTTTTGGTGATAAAGATAGGTTTTAGTGAGGAGGGCAAGGCTCAGGCTTCAAAGTGATTGATGTTTGCATTTATATTCCGCCTGTGTAGATACTCGTCGGGCAGGGTGCTCATGAAAACGGTAAGGGGCAAAGAGAAGACCTGCTATTATCCTTATCATCCATCGAATCAGGAAGACACAGAAGAACATTTTACACCGAAGAGGTTTCACAGTCGGGTACAGTCACAGGAGGATCTCTCGCCTTCGAGGTAACAATCTTAGTCGTATTACGGTAGATTTTCACGCTCGGTCTCTTCTTGTACGTCTCTGTGTTTCTTCTCTCATTAAGACTGGGCGTTTATAAACGTCGCGCCAAAAGACCTTGCATAAAGAAAGAAATTTAATTGATAATCAGCCTTGCAATTACATGAAACGTCCTTAATTAACAACTCGCTAACTCCCGTCGTCTTATCGTCACCCATTTTCTTTCTTCATTCGTTCAGTCTAACGGACGGTGCGAGATTCGGAGGAAGTTGCCTGATACACGGGCCGCCTGTGCCACCCTCACCGCTACACCCAGAGTGCGAGGAAATCGCAGGTGCGGCATCGATAGAGGAGGTCAAGAGTCCAGTACTTCGCACGCCACCTGCCTTCTCTCACTCGAACTGTCCACCCGAGTTACACAAATCTTGCATGTGCGTTAGCTTCATAGCGGAACACACCAAGATGCTCGAAGATTCCACCAAGGTACACATACAATACAAATTAATATAAATTTAAAATATTTAAAAAATTTTAAGGTTGCGGTAGCTCGGTGGACAAAGTTCTGGATCTCCACGCAGAGGTCCCGAGTTCGATACCTCAAACTGTGAACATTTTTTTGACATTTTTTTCAATGATCTCAGTTGTCTGATCCTAAATAATTTGAATATTAATAAATTTATAGGGAAAAAACCCTGGAAAGGAAATTTGATTTTTATATTTTCGTGTACGTTTCAGGTGAAAGAAGATTGGAAATACGTCGCGATGGTTCTAGACAGGCTATTTCTCTGGATATTTACTCTGGCCGTGCTCGTAGGAACGGCGGGTATAATACTTCAAGCACCGACATTATACGATGACAGAGCACCAATCGACAAGGAATTCAGCGAATTCGCGACCACCACGGTCGTTCGATGTCCGCCTCAATAGTCTCCGCCCGAGCCCTGCACCGTAGAAAAGGAACAACCCTAGGAATCCTTCCCTAGGCGTAATGTCCAAATCCCCCCCAAGCACGCAAACTGCCTACCCTATCCGAGTAGGTGAGCATGAAAAAAGCGAAAAACAAAAAAAAACAAGATCTCCCCCCCCCCCATGAGCGAAATACGGTAAAAGGGCTCCGAATCTAATTAACAGACGGAAAGAGGATGAACACAAGAAAATGAAGGAACGAATCTCCACATGAAAGAGATACTAAAATATGAGAAATATGAATTATAAAAAAGTATATATATATATATATATAACGCTTATTTTCAATCGATCGAACCGATTTGATGTTCGTGATGAGATTGTTTGTTTCACCGGCGTGTGAGACGAAATTTTTCAATCGCACGCTACATATATATATATATATATTGTACGAAAGGAGGCTGAAGCAAGGTAATGACAAAAAAATGCCCCGAAAGAAACGGTATACCTATTTTAGTCTGTGCTCAAGTACTTGTAACGAAGCTGCCATTACTTAATTCGTTAAAAATTAAACACGTAAAGCGACAGCCACTATGATTAACGTTACTGTAACATAAAAAAAAAGAAATTTATCGAACGAGAAAAGCATCTCCGAACGGTCCTTGATAAGCGAAAGAACGAAAGCCTCGACGACCTCAGAGATTTTTTTTTTATATAAATTGTGAGATTGATGAGAAAAGAAGAAGAACAATGAGGAATGGAAAGAGAAAATGAAAGGGAAAGAGAGAGAGAGAGGACGCAAAATCCCCGGACATCGAGCACTCTCCAATCGTACATAGACGATATATATACATAAATATAAATATAATATATTATATACGTATGTTTTATATACCTGGTACCAGCCACAACAAGATATACATAAATATATATTAGTCATCACGGAATAGATGAATAATGATATTAATGATACAAATAATAATAATAATAATAATAATAATATTAATAATTGTTCCACAAAAAGGATAGAGGTAAAGTAATTTAAAGAAAAATATTACATTCATTTGCACGTATGGTAGAAGCGCAAACGTTTCATACGCGTAAATATTGCCGATAATACGAGGTGAGCCTACAAGAAGACGGTCTTTCGAATTTGTCTTGGGATTGTAAAAGGAGAAAATTTGTCAAGTCTCCTTTTAATCTTGTAACCTTTAGTGCTGGATGACTTCCATCACTTCTACTTATTCACGTGATCGTATCTCGATCCATTAAAATATGGCATTATTTTATATTCATTTGAATTCATCGGAAAGTTAATGCGAATAGTCGAGTCAAACGAGGTACAGAAGTTAATTAATTTTTCCCAAATTCGTCGCAATTAATAATTGAAATCTGAACCTTACGAATCTTTCAAATCCGACCCAAATGCGTCACTCGTATGTAAGAAATCAATAAGACAAAATCAATACTCTCGATTAATCGTCGAGCGAACTTGACACATGAATAATACGAAATGGGACTGTGGGAGAACAAAAATTGTAAATAAATTGAAAGAGCCGCCGAGAAACAGATAGATTGTAAATAAATGGGGCAACTGAAGGGCGAAGGTCGACGAATTTGAAGGACCACTCGATATCCTGTAGCACTTTAATGCCGCCTGCGATCGATGTATTTTGTAAAAAAAAATATATAAAAAAATGAAAGAAAAAAAAACAGGAATAAATTTAAAAAAAAACGAACCAAAAAATTGAGGAAAAGAAAAAAACGACAAAATTCACGTACGTCGGGTAATAAAATATGATAAGAAGTTAAGCGACAGTAGGATAAGGTGAAGTAAAGCATACGAATTCTAAAGCTGATAGTCGTAGGGAGTTGAACAGACAACCCACGTTGTTCAATTCCGTTATTAGTCTATAGTCGATGTCACTGTCAGTCGTCTACGTTAATATTTTTCTAGCTAGACAACAACGCAGATTGTATGATAATTAAAGATTATTGTCCTCGATGCGATACACCCGCGCATATATATGTATATACACATATATAAACATTTACGTATATCCCTATTTATTTAATATACAATATACAATACGCTATATAACGTATGAAACATTAATTCGCTCCCTCTCCCTGGTCGTCACGATGACCGGATCGTTATTAATAATTTCATGAATTTCGCGCTCGACATTAAATACCGAAAATCTATATCGGTGATAATACAGGTTGACCTCGCGCAAAATTAGATATTCCCGAAAACTGTGAAACGGCGAGCGCAAGTGGGTGGAGTAATTTTGGAACGGACGGACGATAGTTTATTTAAAGACGATATTTTTATTTTTCATTTGAAATTATACACACATACATATAAATATATATATGTGTGTGTGTGTGTGTGTGGTCATGTATACGTGTAATATACGTCGAGTCAGAAAAAACTGCACGAAAACGTACCGCTGTTAAAATAATAATGAGTAAATGAAATCTTAGGTGAGTGCCTTCAAGCTCAGCAGGGCGCCAGCGAGAGGTTCCCTTTTTGCTTTGTACATTAATTCCCTCGGGCGTTAGCGATGGATGTTCGTATGACGCAAGGGGGTAATCTCCGATTATCAGATTCGGTGGAACTCTCGTGTCCGTACTCTTCCTCCCGCTCGTCAACCGTCTGTTTTTCATCCGTACCGAAATAACTTTTGTAAATTGTCACGTCCGACTTGTGCTCAAAGTCAATTATACAAAGTGCTGCAATACACTGTTATCGTCGAAAGTCGATAGCTATTTTAAATTATCGCTTGATGCACTCGATCAACGAGGAAGAATCTTAATTTTGTCCAAGTCGAGGATCGATCATTATGAAAATAATGCACAACCGAGCGTAGACCGTGAATAATTGTAATGTATAATGAGAACAAAACGAAGAAGAAACCCCAATTTTGGCAATGAGAGAATCGTGTATGATAGTCGTGACCTTATATCGCAGCTGTGAATACATAGAGACGATATGCATTGATAAAATAATGCAATAAAATATTGTGGCACGTGTGACGCACAATTTACGTCATGGGTTGTAAATACTATAGTTTACGTACAGCTATATATATATATGACATAATGATACCTTCAGAAAAATTTGCGAAGGTCCCCATCATCTACTGCCAGAAAAAAAATATCACCGAGGCATTGTAGAGAGAGAGCGTTTTAGGGTTGTTGTAAATTTTTCGTTTATATATATATCTATATATATATATATATATATGTATGTGTAAATTTATATGTATATATATATACATACATATGTGTATGATTTTCATTGATATGGAAACAAAGTGTTTTTTTTTTTCAAATCGCGCAATAAATATTATCCGGGATCAAAGCTACAACAACCAACGATAGAGACCGAATTTCGCGATTATATATGTGTGGTAACGTGCCTTTTGGTGCATGTATCGATAGACGATTAAGCGTAGACGCGAATGTGTCAGCAATATTTTGTTTCGAAAAAAAACGGTAGAAAAATGCGTTTTTCATTATTCGCTGTGGAATTTATTTAAATCGCTAATGATAGTGGTTAGGGGTGATGTTTTAGAATGAAAATTGGTCCTTTAGATTTTTTGTGTCTATTATCTATTTTCAGAAATTCTTTCAAATTTGATTCGGACAATTTTTATAGTTTTCCCAGTCGCGAATATAAACTTGCGAAACTTTCGACATACTAAGGTAGTGGCCTAAGCCGACTAAACAAGAGCAATTATTACGGCCTCTAGAAAATTTGAAGTTTCCAGTTTTTATTGACGGACGAGAGAAAAAGAGGGAAAATATATTGTCATTATTTTTCTACGTTTACAGATCACGTACGATAGAACAATTTCTCGCTGATCACGAATCGAACTTACTTTATGTGTCGCGAAATTAAAATTCTACATGAAAAAATGGGGAAAAAACGTTGAAACGTCAAATTTCAAATTATTTTCAGAATAATTTCTTTCTGCCATCTCCGCGTCTACGTAATATGGATATGAAGATTGCACGAAAGATATATTTCATATTTTTCTCCTGGCTTGTACCCTCGAAGACAACGCATTAGTAATAATAAGTGCGTGAGAAAAACAAACACAGAACGGATATAAAAGAGAAATAAATACATAAAAAAAAATAAAATAAAATAAAAGAATTTAAAGGGGGAAGGAAAAGAAAAAAAATTAACGCACATCGTTTTGTATCTTAGCGCGCACGGGCACACGAGTGATTGGAGATCAGGAAATCGAGTGTGACGTCTTCTTTCGAACCGAGGGCTTCGTCTCAGAACTAAAAAAAACAAGTTTTAATTAAAATGAAAAAAAAAGTTAACGCCAGATAAAAACGAAATACGTCACACTAAAAAAATTTGAACTCTTTAGTCGGATTAGAGCGTATTAGCGCGAATCACCTAATTAAGCTGTAAATAAATGTGTATATATATATAATAACGTCGAATGAGTCATTAGGGGAAAAAATGAAACGGTGTGTTTTTTACAGTCCCAACCGAGAACACACCTCGATTCCGTGAATAAGAAGATTACAAAAGTCCCGGGAAGATCGAAAACGTCGTTCCTGCGATTGAAACAATGTTCGAACGCGATACTACTGTTGTTGTTTTTTTTAAATTTATTTATATTTTTATTTGTTCGTACAGAACGCGATTCATTTCGCTCACATTCTTACAATGACTTGTAAGAATTCTGACCGTGAGACGTTTTTTCTCTTTTATACTTTTAAAATTTATTCATCAGCTTAATAATAATAATAATAATAATAATAATAATCATAACTATAATAATAATAATAATATTAATTATATTAATAATTTCCATTATTCGTTCTTCCGGTGGGCAGCCCCATCCAAAATAACAATTACGCGTCTACGGAAGTGACAAAACGCACAGCAAAAAAAGAAAAATCTTACGATGGTTCGAGTTTCGTCCGCAAGAGTGCTCTCGTTATTTTCAATTTTTTAATTTTTGTTAATTTTACGTGTCAGTTAGCCGTTCAATAGAGATTTTTGACAAAACGATCCTGACCTCGATCGTCGAAAAAACACGATAAGAAAACGAAACTGGAAGAATATCGTAAAAAGATCTCGATACAAAAGCAAAAAAAGCTTGTATTTCGTAAAGCGACGATAAATCGCGACCAAACAATCGGCAGATTCTCACGAATCCCGAGTTCGCCCAGCGAACGGTCACAAAAAAGCAGAAAACAATCGTGACGCTCGAAATTCTCACGCGAGCGAATCTCGAAAGAAAAGAAAAACACTCACTGCAAAGTTTTTAGCGACGAGTAGCATTTAATCGATCGAGATAACGATTATTGATATCGATAATAATGAACTATTATAAAGACACTAAAGGAGGCAAAGATTTTTTCGTGAAAAAGAAAGAAAGAGAGAGAGAGAGAAAATAAGGAAAAGAAGAAAATAAACAACCATAGATGTATCATCGACGAGACGAGGAGATAAGAGATTAAAATTAAGTTTAACGAATACTTAAGTCGTAAGTTAATGAATATTTATCGTTAGGCACACAGTTATTATGTATATCTCGTGAAAATTTGTTAAATATGTATACTATATTGAAAAAAAAAAAAATGACAAAAAAACACACGAGAGGAAGAAAGAAATAATGTGTCGTTCTAGTGGTAATGACGAGAGAATTAAAAAAAAAGAAAAAACGAGATTACTTGTTGCTTGGTTTTTGTAATCGTGCTTTTTTGAAATGAAAAACACACAAAGCATAAAGGACGAAAATAAAACTTGTTGTCGTAGAGAAATTTTATTTTCTCCTGCGAGAAAATTATCGTCAGGCTGCTACTCTTCGTGGAAATATTTACTATTTTTTTGGCAAAGAATATGTTTTTCACTATAACAATTTTCCTTTTTTTTGTACTCTTGACGATTTTACACGCTGCGTCGTTTTGTGTTCTTGCTAAAAAAATAATATTTTTGCCGCTCATTTCACTGGGAATTTTTATTTAAAAAAACCATAAAATCGATATGTATCGATCATTCGTAATAGCAAAGAGGGCCGATTTCAATCGGTGGAATGACTACGAGAGTATTCGTTCAGAGGATAGGAACGTCCATCTTCGCGTCCCAAAAAGATGTTCCGTTTTCTTTCGATATCGGATAATCCGGTAGTGATACCAAAAATTGTACTGTAGCGTTCGCTTTTGCTTCGAGCATCGCTGTCACATAGCCCACTTTTTTTAGACTCTCGTAATTCTTGACTCTAAAACTTTGGAACTGAAAAGAAAAAAATTTTACGTTTTAATCTAATCGAAAATGACAAATAAAATTATTTTTGATTAAAACCGAAAAAATTCTATAATAATTCGAAGTAAAGTAATAAAATTCGATTAACCCATAACAAATTAATTCATTCAGTTAATTCATTATCCAATTAATTGCTTAATTCGTATAAATTTTTCTATTTCTTTCTTTTCATCGATGAAAAACAAAAATAGAAAAACAAAAATGTTATGAACTCACATCCTCTACGTCCTTTTCGCCGGTAAATCCTGTAGCCGAGGCGTCCAAGAATGCAGTAACAATTTTGCAGGACTTGGAATACCTGTCGAAAATTAATTTTTAATAATTATTTTTTTTCTCGATTTTTTTCGATCGAATTAAAAATCGTCCAATGAAAATCGAGGTAAACAAATGAAAACCTTCTCGTAATGTTTTTCCAATTACTCTCGACAAATTTAAGAGCAGTTTGGGCGGCGGCTGGATAAGTCGAGAAGCTCCGGAGTATGACGAGAGCATCCCTTTCCTCGAAACTCGTGCTGTAAACGATCTCGTTGAGAACCCTGAAAAAAAATACAAAAAACAAACGAACCGAGTCAAACTCCGAACCCAATAGCTCTCATTCCACCTTCTTTGTCCTCGGTTCTTTATGGACCGGAAATCACAATCGATCTCCGATAACGGCGGAGCGAATGACTACGCGAGAAAATTTGAAAAGGGAGAACGTTCTAGCGTAAAAAACAAAACAAAAACAACAGAAAAGTAAAATCGAAAAGACAAACTCACGCCTGAAGCATCGATGAAACTTGGAAACAAGCCAGCGAGGATAACAACGAATTTCTCTCCTCTCTATTCGTTACGTTTCCGAACTTTTGCTGCCACCATTGCCAACCGAGTTCGTGCTCGAGTTTCGCGAATGCGCAGAGTAGATTGTCGTGAAGGTAAGATGGCACGCTGAAAAATAAAAACAAATGGGATCGATCGATCTTAATCAAATTTTCGATTTTTATCGACAAATTTTATCGCAAAAAATCGTACTTATTTTTGATGGGCAAACCCGGTAAACTTTCGAATCCTGAATAACTTTGCTTGGCCCAGGTGAGATAGTCCGGATAATCGAAGATGCAAGCCAATCGATGAGCGATCAACGTCAAACGACTACCCTCTTCGATTTTAAGGCCTACCTCGTTGTACAATTTCGACAGGAACGAGATCATGAGTTCCTACAAATTTTCAATTATTTTAATTATTTATCCAGGACAGATTTTCAAATCAGGTCAGATTTATGGAAATTATAAGGAATCTGATCAAAATAAATATCGACGTCACTCGTCGACTTATTAATGACGCGAATTCATCGATATTTTCTCGAATATTACCTGATATTCGAAATACGCAGGACTGTCGTAAAGGACGAGATTCAATTTCACCGCGTGGTGCAACAGATACCTCCATGGCTCTGGTTCTCTTTCGTTCGCAGGTAGATAATCGATCACCTCGAATACAAGGGAGTAAGGTATCGATCGAACGAAGCCAAAACTAAAAGCGTCGTCAAGCAGCGACGCTCTCGTTTCCGGTGAAAATATTTCATGATTATCTCGTAACGCTTCCGCTATCAATTTCCAATTTTTCTGATCATAATTGACACGATAATAACCTGCAAATCAATTTTGAATTAACAATAAAATGAAAAATTTTGGTTAACAATAATAATTTACCGGTTTTATTTGGATTAAAGACGATCCAGGTTTCGTTAATTGTTGCAGGATCTAATACATTCGCTAGTTCCAATGTAGTTTCAGCTTGATTCTTAATCCACTTTGAATAAGATTGATTACTTTCGCTGCTTATCCAACTCAATGGAATGTGCCACAGTTCCTCGCTCGCTGATGAAGGTTTGTCGTAGCTAAAACGTGCCTGCAAATATTATCGAAATTTCTAAAGCATGCGTAAATCATTCAATTTTTCATCGACTGATGAACAAAAAATTACCGAGCCGGAGAAATTTATCCGATAAGCGACTATATTAAAACGGAATGTATCAAAAATCGGTAGACAGAAATTTTTAACGATAAAAAAAAAATTGTATAAAGTTGGGTCGCATGAATTTACGTCAGCGCATAACATATAGTTTGATTAATAATTTAACGTACGTAAACAAAATTTCACCAAACGCATAAAATTTACGATATGAAGACGTATACACATCGGACTTTTCTAGCATTCCATTACTAGCGTCAAAAGAGGGAAACATATATTATGACCTATATTTTAATGGAAATTGTGATATGTACATTATACGATCCCCCCTAAACCTTAAATATACATATATATAGCTTAGCTCTCCGACCATTGACAATGAGAGTTACTCGCCGCGCATGCGCAGAAGGCATATGCGCTAAGCATGCGCACCAACGCTCGGAGGAAGCGAGAGCAAGAGAGAAAGACGTATACTCACTAATTGTAAGTCAGACTGCTCACGCTCATAAAGGCGAGCAGACTGAGCAGACACGCGAATAAATTTCGTAATAAGCGGTTATGCTTACTCGCATGATATCATCCGATAATCATTAATATACTTTCATATGCTTATAATTAGCTTAAAGCAATCATTAATCCAACAATATTCCGAGTCACCTAAAGAAGCATGCATAATCGTCTCGTCATGCGAGAACACGTGTATTTTGTGCTTAATTATTCACGAATGATTTTTATATTTTCCAAAAAAAAATTTATATTCATTATTTCCGTGCTAGCTTATTTTTTATTTATCCAGCGACCAGGGGCAAATATAGTTAATGACGAATAAGCTAACTGAGCATATATATACCGAGTGCGCCACACACACACAGACACACACACATATATATATATATATATATACGTATATAGACAGGTAGATAGAGGGAGGCCCTTTAATACACATACGCGTAGACACGTGTAAATACATACATACCATCACGCAATACTTATAGACCAAGCTGTATACACAAATGTATTATTCACCGAACGAAGCGATGTTTCCGTCTGTTCGAACTGGAATTACTAGCTTGTGGAATTTTGATAACACTTCGCGGTCTTCTCGATACTTAATTTTAAAAACCCGAAAAAAACAAGTTGAGGACGAAATTGTCTCGTAATTCGATTCGACGGAAAAGTTTCAGTCGTGTGAACGATCTAATCCATCTTTCGCCAAAATAAAAATAATAATACGAAAATTGAATTTTGAAATTTTTGTCGTTTGAACGACAAAACTCGATCCGACTCGTTGACGGATTCTTAAAACTTTCACGGTAGGAATATAAGGGCGAAGATGTAGGAATAATTTTGGACCGAGAAAGGTGATGAAGTATCGTAAATACCTGATGCACAATCGCTGATCCAGTTTCATAATTTCTCGTGACGGTTACGACCGGATATCCGCCTTTCGTGCTCCACAGATTCATGGTTTCCGGCAAATTAACTTCGCCTTCAGGCTGTTCATCCGCGGTCGAATCAACGGTCATGGCTCGCCAGAAGGATGTTACATCGGCATTACCACCGGACCTGATAAGAAAAAATTATAATAACTCGATATCGGCGAGTACATGTTACGTCGTTTAAAAAAACAATGGTAAGCTTGTAAAGTTTTGATGGATAGTTTTGTTTTTTTTCATTTCGTTTATTTGTTCTCGTTCGAATACCCACCACCTTGATACAAACGATCCGTATCCGGCACGAAATTCCGTTTGATTTAACGCGCCATGCAACATGCGAATCAGACATGCACCTACGAGCAAGCGGTTTATATGTTTTTATAATTAAAAAAAAATAAATTTCATTGCCCAAAATGTTTTGTAAAAAAATTCCCAGCTATAATTAATTTCAAATTAATCACGAAGTAGCATGTTAATAGTTAATCGACCAATCGATTCCATCGATATTTCAAGAAATTATACAAATTTGATTTCAATTCGAAATGATCATTTCTTTTTTCACGACTTTGACTCTTTGGGTGCGAAAGATTTTTAAAAAATTGATAGCTGAGTATTTTTTCTGGAGAACAAATTTAATATCGATGCGTACCCGTGGCGTAAGTTCCTTTGGTATAAAACGAGTTCGAGTGCGTAGGATCGAGCCTCGATCGAAGAGATCTGGAGACGCTGTATCCATCAGTTTCGAAGGCATCCGGTTGAACGTCCATGACGAACGTCGATTGATTAAATTGAGGACTTATCTAAACATTGAAAAACGAATTATCGAAAAATTTACTTTAGACGTAAAAGAAAAAAGATCACGTAAAAGATTCTCGCCTTCTCCACTAGACGATGCTGAAGATACAGAAGAGAACTCTCGAGGAACCAAGCGTCGGATGAATTTTGTGTGTTTACCAAACCACCGAGCCACTGTTTGCCAATTAACTTGATGAGATTCAACAATGCATACTCCCTCGTTATTTCAGGCGATTCGGGTTTAACGTCGAAAAGTGATTCTCTGCGAAAAAATAACAGTCGAATCGTCGAATTGAAATCAATCACTTCTAATTAATTATAATATTAAACTTTAGATTGATATCATAATTAATATAAATAATCGATCGATCGAACAATTTATTTTTCATGTGCTCACTTAATCATTACGAGGCCAGGATATCCAGAACTGTAATCGCTGTGCTGCAGTCCAATGATGTCCAATTTTGGAATGGAAAGGGTGACATTGAAGAAATCGGTAAGACTTTGAAAAACGGGATCGATCATGTCCATTAGATACTTCGCCACGCCTGGTCGCGAATTTTCATCCCAAAAATTCACGGTCGTATTTCGTATTTTCTTCTCGCCCAGTGTATCGAGAGGTTTCGTCGCTGCTACAGCGAGATTCTCGGGTGAGATCGGTGGCGTTTCCTCGAACGTGTCCATGAGCCATTCGTTTGGTTCGCTCAATCTTCGCGATCGATGAATCGATTAAACGAAAAACGAAACAATTATAATGTAAAGATAGAGTCAAATTTAGAAATATGACTTTCGCCGATTGTCAAAAGCGAATCGATTCGATAAATCTAAATAATCGTTAATAATTCTATTTTTGGATTATCGATCGACTATCGATCGATTTAAATTATAGATCGTTTCTGTCGATATCGACCCGTTAAGTATTCTTTGTAGTCGATATTTACGATATAAAAGTAATAACTCACGACTTCATTGTACTTCTTATCGGCATATTCGAATAAACTTTCATGGTAGCCGGTCGTGGAATAGTCAGCGAAAATCGTGCCTTCATTCTCGTATCGTCGAATAGCGGAAAAAATCTTCGAAGATTCGTGGGTCTCATTCGACTCGCTGCCAGCCACCTTAAGATATGAAAAAAATCGCAATAAATATTTATAACGATATCAAATTTTACCAAAAACAGCAAAAAAAACGTTGAAAATGATGGATTCTCACTTTTCGGTGCTGTTTTCACTGTTGTTAGTTGCGTAAATGACATAACCGTCGATGGGAACTTCGTAGTCAATTTCTAGATAATATTCTCCGGATTCGATCGGTTTTTCCAAAGAAAATGCCATAAATCCAGCTTTTTCGTCAATCTCCATTTTCGTTATGGAAATTTCCCTTGTTTCGTTTTTGACGATAACGGCTTCCGTGGTGGATGTTTCGTTCAATAATAGTTCCGTTGTATTCGAAAATACTTCGGCCTGTGATAGTTCCGGTGAAGCAATTTTCGTTCCATTAGAGTTTGGCGAGTCGATCGTATAATCTTCCAAATTTGCCATCGAACTTGATACATTTCCTGTAATATTATCGCGTTCTGAAGACAAGGATAGATTTGAAATTTGGTAAATATTACAAATTATTACCTCACTTACATATAATTCATGCGTTAAATTGACTTATTAATTATTCCGATCAATATCGTATAAACGTTAAAACGTATAATAATTGTTTTTTTTTAATAGAAAACGAGTGCGAAGTTTTTGACGTGGATAAAAAAATTTTTTTTGCCTATCTTATATTGTTGATTATTCGAATTATATCGATTTAAATTACAAATTATTATTCTAAATACCGTTCGCGATCGATTCCGTTTCGGCTGTGAAATTTCCAGTAGTTTCCGCGTCGTCATTTCGACCACTTCTCTTTCTTCTCCGTTGTGTATCAGGAGATTCGTCGAGTGTCCCAGAAACCAACTTGGATCTCGTCACGTTAACATTTTTGCCGCTCAGAACAAGTTCCTTCAAGCTTGCACTGCTGTTGTATCGAAATTCTATCGTAACGCTACCCCGAAGCGTCGAGATCGTTTCGTTTTGGATAATCGCTGAAAGCTCGATTCGATAACGCGAAGGTCTCACCGAATCGGAGAGTGAAAATTTCGCCGGTTCCACGGGGTTGCAGCCAACATCCCCTTCGATCAATGCTAACGTGTCGTAAACCTTCAAAAAAAAATTCAGTACATTTTTTCTCCGTTTGATTAACGATAATTAGATTTGTTAATTTATCTAATTTTGTCAAAAACAGCCAAAAATTATCCAATTTTCAACGTTTCGGCTACATTTATTTACATCGAGGAAAAAATATTTAAATCTTTAAAAAAATTGTGTACATTATCTAGTGATGAAATAATTCTTATGTCGAAGCAAAAATATAATCGCGTCGGTAAGACTTTACGCGATTGTAAATCATGATGATGGACGTTAACGAAGATCTATCGCCGCTGATTAAAAAAAAACGTTTTTCCTCTACGTCCTCGGATTCATCAGACCAATTAGCATTTTATGAAAACACGATGTACTCAAGGATCATAATGTATCGGATTATAAAAAAAAGTTTAGTATTAAGTATATCTATAAATAATCATATTTATAAAGACCTTTTCCGATGGAATCGAACCGATATAAGCGCCGACGAAGCCTGCGGCTATGATGATTACAACTACTACACTGATGACGAGAGCGGTTTTTTTGTGTGACATGAAAAATCCACCTTTTCTCTCGTACTCGATGTCGTTCAGTCCGAGATCGCTCGTCATAAATTCCGACCTACTGTTCGAAAATTGTGCCATGCTTGAGGCTGAAAAGAAATAATTGATTGGGAAAAGTTGAATGAAAAATATAAGTTATCCATAATTAATTAATATCAATCGGTCGACGGGTCAATTGAATTTTAATTAACATTCGATCGTTTTTAAATTCAATGATTAATTGAATGCTTTATTAATTATCGTAATTATTCGAAAAGACTGGAGACGATCTTGATCTGTCTTTTATCGGGAACCTCGTTCTAAGGGGAAAAAAGTTCGGAAATAACTGTAAGCCACTTGTGTAATATAAATACATACACGAGACCTCGGCAAAGCCAAAGTCTAATCGCTCTCAACAAACAATCAAATATCGCGCGAGACGCGGACATTACGAGGATCGTGCGAAAAATTCCATAGATCGTGAGCATCTCTCGCACAATTCTCGACCTATTAAGCTGGCAAGACCGAAGATAATCTGAATGCCATTACTATGCTATTCAATTATGAACATTCATTACGACCTAGTATATCATTGTGTCTAATTTATCCTGGAAACAATGATACGTTGTATTAAACATAGACGGGATCGACGGTTGCTAAAAAATAATTACTTTTCATAATTGCACTCTTCGAGATCGAACAATTTATACGCTATTTCTGAAAAATAATATTATAAAAATTGAAGATCGATACAAAAGCAATTGCATTAAATTCGAAATTATATTCAAATTAATATAATCTCGTACAACCGTTTTTTTATTAATTTATATTAATTTATACTAATTAATTCATACGAAGAATTCAATTCGATCGATTACGTTTTATCTCTGAAAATCAACATAATTACCGATACCATTATTTCTTATCGAACGATTCTTGAACATTTGATCGAATTCCGGGCACGGTCCCAATGACGGCATCATCCTCGAGTCAAGCGAGTCAACGTGATGGAAAATATACGCTCATCTCTCCGCTGATTAAAATACTCGCGTATACCTATACCTATGGGGCGTTCCATTATTAATTATAAATATTTCATCAGTGAAATATTTATAAATAATAATAATATGACCATGTTACGAGTAATTTATTTACAAATTGTTTATAAAATTTTCTTGTTTTCATTGCTTTTCAAACATTACTTTAAATTTTCTCAAAAAATGAAAATTAATGAAAACAAATAAAAACTGATTGAAAAACAATCGGATATAGATATTTGATCTTTGCAGACAAACAATATTACGTCACAAGCTGGAAACATTGTTCAAAGATTTTGATCGATCCGTCGTGGAATGGCCCATATACGTATCCGTAAGTCCCTGGGATCGTTAGATAAACGAGACAGAAACAAAGCGCTTGAGTCGATTCTACGATCGTTAACGTAAATCCTATGGTATACACGTTGGAAGCGCTCCAATGTGGCCTCAAGGCTCTTCGTGCCGGGGCACGATGCGCATTAGCATGAGTAACACACGCGTAATCATTTCCCAGCGGTGATAAAAGTCTCACACAAAATACGTCTATTTGAAGACGCTCTTTTTTGTACACTTTTCGACGAAACTTAGTCGAACGGGACCAAAAAAACAATTCGTGAGCCTCTCGGTACGCTCCGTAGCCATTACTGTCATTATTATCTATAATAAAATCGAAATATCACTGGGGCGACAAGAATATTGTTAAATAAAATTATTTTCGACATAAAAAAAATGTCATTAAATGAGCAATTAAATTAATTAAATTTTCACAACATATTCTACGTTATGGAAAAATAGAAAAACAATCGAACACCGCGACGCTGCACTGTTCGACATACGACTCGACGACGATGCCCCAAACTGAACTTTGACGAAATAGATCGTCGAAATTTATAACACTCCGAGGCAATTGATAATCGACGTGCGAAATTCAGAGCCCCTATTCGCCCTCGAAGTATAACCCATGACGTAGACGCTTGCGTCGATATATTTTTATAGTCCAACGCAAGTTTCGAATCGATAAGAAAAAAAAACAACAATATCTCCACTCGATAGCTCATGACGTTCATTGCATCGTTCGTTTTATTCGCTGTACAAAACCATATTACAAGAACTGCATGCGCAGCATTCGTTCGTTCGCACTCTTCGAACGAACGGCCAACACCGTGTCGAGATTACGGTCGAAGAAAAATTCATTTTCATCGTTTTTTATCTCGCCTTATCATTTTTTTTAGCTGCGCGTCAAAATTATTATGAAAATTATTTTTAAAAAACCATTATAACTCACATTGCCTCCGAGCCAACGGCTCCCAAGTCTGTATAGAACCACGTCTCATCCTTCCCCCTTATTTGTCCTTACGATATTACGAGTATTTTTTAATTTATAAATCGAAAAAAAAATCTAAATCACGCACGACGCACCTGCGACACCGGAAATCACGAAAATATGTCTCTTTTTTCCGATTTCTCCGCGAAATGTTACTAGCGCGAAAACGCTCGCGCGACTGGTTATAAAAAAAAATTTCAACCGAGCTTCCGTCCAGGTGGAGCGCAATTAAATGATTCTACCTGCGCTATTGGTGTGGAGTTAACCGTCGTGATGCCATTTGCTCGACGCGAACGCGCTACAAACCCCCACCTCCCCTTCCACCAATTCACGTGTTCTTTGCTTTACAAAGATTACGGCACTCGTGGTGTATATTACACACTTTTTTTTCTTCTTTTTTCCATACGTAAGGCAACTTTTTATTGTACCGTGTATAGTTTGAGCTTATTCCGTTCGTTCTCGCGCGCACCCTCGAGCCTTGATCTTTAAGAAAATATGCTCGAGATTATTCTCAAAATTTGATACGATCGTTGCACGCGAGGTCTCGCTCGTGATAAAGAAAAAAAAATTCCACGAAGAAAAAAAAAAGCGTGTCGTTAAAAACTAGAAAATATGATTCACCGCGAGACGCGTGGATGTAAGAATTAAAATTTTACCTCGAACGACCGTTGCACGTGAAACGCTAGTCGCGTTCACTAAAAATTCCACGAGAAAATATAAATTTGTCAAAACTCAAAGATTAAACGCGTGATTATTAAAAATTCTGAAATTTATCGTGACTTTACGAAAATTGATCTTAATCGTTTTAACGTTATTCAACACGTGCGAATTGAAAGACGATCGAGTTCTTGGAAATAATATAAATCCAAGTTAACGAGTACAATTATCGTAATCGCGATATTTACGACACCAACCAAGTACTTTTTAAATCTCTCAGGACGAAATGAGGAAACGAAAAAACAAAACATTTTGTCATCTAGGTAGACTGGTAATGCTATATCATTGTAAAACTCGTATCACTGTCATTCAAAAATCCGAGCTCGATTGCCCGCGACCGGCCAACTCGTATTTGTCTCGCATCGTTCCGACTTTACGTAAGCCCTCGTATTATACGCAAATCTTCTCGTACTTATCGGCACTGCTTCGTTCTATTATAAAGTTGTGAAGAGATATATTAAAAAATAATTGAATCGCATTATTGAAATTTCCATTCATCGACGCGGATTCGCAGCGCGTGGTCACCGAGAACTACGTAATATATTTCCCGTCGAAGAACCGGCATAGGTATCGTATTATAACGTCTTACCTGCACGTATCGAGAGTGCGAAGAGAACAATTGGCAACGTCGACCCGAGCAATATGCAATCTCGACTTCTTTAACACACCGGCCCTAATCCGCCGTGACCCACCGGTTACCGATATCGCGACTTCATAATCGTTATATATACAGGGTGTCCCAAAAGTTCTGGACGGTCTGGTACCTGCGGGTAGCTGGCGATGTCACCAACTTACTCGCGAAGTTTGAACGGTTAATTAGCGATAGTTTTTAAATGAGAGACGATCTAAGTTGTCCAATCGGAGAGCTAAAATCGGCCGTGTTCGAACGCGATCAAAAGAATAACAGTGCATATCTGAAGTTCAAAGGAACGTCGATTGTCACCGCCGCGAGGTCAGACCGCAGGCTATAGCTATCGGATAGTTCGAACTTTGCTCACGCTCTATCAGAGCGCGAGGAACGCGAGCTCGAACGCAGCCGATTCCAGCTCTCCGATTGGACAACTTAGATCGTCTCTCACTTCAAAACTATCGTGAATTGAGGGTACGGACTCCGCACGTGAATTGGTGGCACTACTAGGTACCTGCAGGTACCAGATGACCCGCAACTTTTGGGGCACCCTGTATATATATATAACTCCATCTATATAAGAGGAAAGATCTAGGTACGACTGCGAGTCGCGAACGATTGTGGCATAGCCTGGATCTCGCTAGCAACCTCGTCGGCCCGCTTGGCCAGGATGGAAAACTTTTCAATGTTGCGAAATAAAAAAACCTCTTTTCAAAAATCCTATAATTCTTGACTGATCTTCTTATCAATTTTCAAAGAAGCTGAACGAACGATACCGAAATATTCACCCATTTCGCGCAATTTTTAATAAAAACGTACACGTTCATAGTAGGTACACACAAAACGAAAAGTCGTATTCTCCGATCTACCATAAAGTCGTACTTGTTTTTTTGGCGACACGATGACCCAGTTTTCGTATCGCTACGCTATTAACCTGCGCATATACGTTCTACATATACAGGGTGAATTCTGTAAGGTTTCTCAAACGGGATTTTGGTGCAGATGGGTTCATTACAAACAAAAGTAGCAAATATACATTGGGGATATTTTTAATAGTTTACGAGATATGAATATTTAAAGTTGATCGAATCAGAGCGCGCCGAGAAGCGTTCGAGCCGCCCACTCTCCGCCCTAGCCGTAGATATAGCACAGTTTAGGACGTTACATTTGGGATTGCAAAATTCAGAGCAGTCAATTATTATTATTTTATTACGCAGTCATTTTTATTTGTCGGGCATTGACTGCTCTGAATTTTGCCGAGCGCGCCAAATAAAAATGACTGCGTAATAAAATAATAATAATTGACCGCTCTGAATTTTGCGATCCCAAATGTAACGCTCTAAACTGTGCTATATCTACGGCTAAGGCGGAGAGTGGGCGACTCCAACGCTTCTCGGCGCGTTCTGATTGGATAAACTTTAAATATTCATATCTCGTAAACTATTAAAAATATCCCTAATGTATATTTGCAACTTTTGTTTGTAATGATCCCATCTGCACCAAAATCCCGTTTGAGAAACCTTACGGAATTCACCCTGTATATTTACGTATCACATGGATTACGTAGAGCAGCGACAAACCAATTTAACGAGACTGAAGGTTGAACGGACATTGAGACTGGTCGGGATGAATGGTCCATGGCACGCAGTAGCGCAAATGTATAACGTGGCAAAACATCACCGAGAAAAACTTTGATACGTAACATCAGTGTATATAGATATGGACAAACACGTGGCCATTCACAGAGTATAGAGAGGACGGGCAATTTTCGAATCGTCAACTTATAGCCATAGGCTCGATGAACGAGGCGACGAGCAGGTAACTATCGCACTTCCGTTCTACTGAAAGGGTGGCCAAGCTGGTACCAAGATAGCCCGGTGGGACAAACGTCGCGTGATATATAAATGCATATGAAAGAGAACGGGCTCTATACTTATATATAGCCTTTCATACACGTGGACGTACACAAGGGGTGGGGAGGTCGACGCGGGGCAATATGGACCACCTACAAACATTTAACCCATTTCATCGTATCGAAGAGAACAATTTTTTAATCGACCCACTGGACAACAGGAACAAATTGACCAAGGTTGAAACTTTTGGTCAAAGTCAATTTTTACGAAAAACAACCCTTGCTACTAGGTAAAAACCTAGACCATATTTCTCCACTCTGGACCAATTATTCACGTATGTTTATACATGTATATATATATATGTATCTTTATGATCATAATAATCAGTCGATCCATTGAAGCCGACGATTTCTACGGGCTCGGCTTACGATTGACGCCATTGACGTTGACCGACCCGTTCCACTTTGTCTTTCTTCGTTCCAGCATCTCGTTGACGTACCATAAGCGTCGCTGTCTTACTAAACGATGCCTCATCACCGCTTGTTCATTCGCGCAGTGTATTTGTACGACGTGCAAAACCCGGAATTGAATAATGATCGTCCATCGCGATGTCGAACGGTCGCACGTGGGGTGGGAGAAAAACGGGATCATCATCGTCGTCACTGTTTGTAACGTTTCACCGACAAGTGGTTAAGAGCGAATCCGTGCCATGACTTTCGACGAGATTCACCTCTCCGTTACTCCCCGTCACGAAACGATCGTCGCATCCACGGCCAAATTGCGCGGGTGACTAATTTTTGTTCCTTCTCTTCCCTCCCTTGATCTCGCTCTCACTCTCTTTCTCTCTCGCTCCGTTGCTCTCGGCATCTTCTCAATAATACCCGGGGGACAACGACGAGGTGGTGTTGGTCCCCTCGTAAGTTTCGATCGGACGATATTATTTTTCGTGAAAGAGACGAATAACAGGCGCGGTGTGTGTGGTTCACAGTAGTTCGAGGACTACGTTGGCTCGCGGTCGTACCTCGAGTACTCTCTCGATTTTACGAAGATCGTTTCGAATTTCTGGGCCGAATATTTCCCGAAGGTCACACGCTTACCGGTCAATCACCGGGTCGACGAATTTTTTTTAAATTATCGTAACGTCGACGATCCTACGCCGAAGAGCTTATCTCGACGTCGAGAAGTTTTTTTCGTTCTTTTTTTCTTTTGTTTCTTTCGTTTTTCATTCTTTTCTCCAGAGCGAGTTGCGTTATTATCGGCAAAAGTGATCGAACATGAGGCTCGCGGCCTCCCTCGCGGGGCTCGTTCTCGCCGTGACTTTTGTCGGTCACGTCGACGGCGGATGCGATTATTGCGTAAGTTACGACGATAAAACAACGCGCGACGTATAAAAATTAATGAAAAATAAAATAATCTTATGAATTCCATTTTATAAAACGACTGTTTGTCAACCGATCTTAACGATTTTAATAAAATTTTCGATTTTTTGTTGTTAAGCGATAGTACGCTTCGTCGAAAGTTTGTTGGCTCGTATCGATTGAACATCGACGATCGGTTTGTTCCAGGGCAAAAAGATCGATAAAAATAGATCGAAACGTAGTATCGACTTGACCGACGTCCTAAAAGTACCGCCTTACAGACTACCCGCTGATTTAACACCTACGAATTACGAGCTTGAAATAAAACCCGATATACCGAACGCTGAATTCGAAGGACAGGTCAATATATCGGTATTATGGTTGACCAAGGGTAACGAGATCAATCTCAATTCTCACAAAGATATCAAGATCTCGGACATTCAGATACGTCTGATGGGAGTCGAGCCTGCGTGAGTGACAACTTCGACGATCAGATTTACTTATTAGATTAATATTTCGCTAGCTCGAATCTCGATTATGGTCAAATTTATTTAACAACGTCCATTCCTTCATTCGCCCTGCCATTTATTTCTGATCGATCGGCTATTTTTACATCGTTAATCAGGAATATGTCGATTTTTCTTTCTGGAATAAAATCTGTTCAAATTCCGTTCGCGATTTCTTTCTATTTCATTACACTCCGATAATTGTCATTCTCGTCGAATTTTATTTCGTCGATTCGTGGTTGTCATGATCGAGGTACTAGCGAGACGAGAATAAAAATTGAAACGAATCCGGACTAACCGACGAAATTTTCATCGAAAGGGCATCGATGGTCCATGTGGTCAGGGCCGACTGGTCGGCTCAAAGGTCCAGATGGGTGATACAACTGGCACAGGTTATGCAGAAAAACGACAGTGTATCGATTTATATAAAGTACTCCGATAAAATCACGACAAACGAGACGGTGGGATTCTTCAGGAGGGAATACCAGGTTGCGAATGTACCAACGCCGTGAGTTCGAACGATGAATTATCAATAATCAATTAATCGATTAATAAATTGTCTAATATACGATATCCACGTTTCAGTCGTGTTTTCGTCGCTACTCAATCGAGACCAAGAAACGCCCGACGATGGTTTCCCTGCCTAGACGAGCCGAGATACAAAGCAACCTTCGAGCTCAGAGTAGCGAGACCGAAAAACATGATCGCGCGATCCAACACGCGAATAAAAAACAGCGTCGAAATGTAAAAAAAAAAGAAACAAATTTCTTCCGAAAAACACTTTTTTTATTGTTAATTAATTTAGTAGCCGCGAATCGTAATTCAATTAAAAATATCTGGATCGTTTTCGAAGGCCTGGCGATACGGGATACGTGATGGATCATTTCGAAAAGACGCCGGAAATGGCGACTTACCAGCTCGCCTTGATGATCTCCAATTTTGAGAGCATAGCACCAACGACTCAGGTCGACGAGATGGACGATTCGCGACTCGAGATTCGTGTATGGGGACGCAAGGAGTACCTCGATTCTTTGGCCCACGTGCCGAATAAAATCGTTCGAATCGTCAATTATCTTCAAAAATATTTCAACAAATCGATCGGCTTGCCAAAACTCGATCTGGTCGCGATGCCCATGTACACGGCTGCCAAAGCTTCGGACAGTTGGGGCCTGATGTTTTTCAAGTAATCGTCAAATCTCAAATTTGGTTGCTTCTCCGATCGAATAACGATAACGATTTTTAAGATTTTTATTAATCACGGATTTAATTAATTAAAATAACGTTTAACATTCGGTGTTTTGCAGAGAGAGCGAATTGAGCAGCACTCACGTTTGGAACACCGCTTACGAGCTCATTTATCAATGGATCGGACAACAGATCACTCCTTTTCAATGGAGCAACGCGCAAGTCAACAAAGCTCTCAATTCGTTTCTGGCTTCGAAGACTACGGTTGACGTAAGAATTTTTTAAACTAACGACAATAATTGTATAACAAAAATATCGATTTTTTGTTCACTTGCAACATGAAAATGGTTAAAAATTATGAATGCCTAGCGAATATCGATAATATTAGATTTAGAAATAATTCGTGACCTTATTTTGTCGATAATACAATTTTCTCGCGACAGATCGACCCAGACGAGTTGGAAGGCAAATGGCCCATGACGATGCTCTACGCGTTGTACTACGAATTCGGCAAAACCTTTCCATTCTCTAGAGTTGCTGGAATCAGGGACGAGGCGACATCGACAAAAAGTACGAAAATTCATTATTACTTCACCCTGTCAATTAAATTGAGCAAAAATATCCAAAAAACGAAAAATTCTGCATCTTTTTATTAATTTATTCTTTTTATTTACCTATTTATCGTTCGATCGTTATTTATTTTCAAGTCCACAAGAGACGACCTTGATAAAAATATCAATTAATTTTATTAATTTATTATTAAGTTTAGAAATGTTTAATAAAATTCGTTCGAATCGACAGTCGAGCTGATTTTTCGTATGTTGAACTACACACTCGGTGAGGAACTCTTTCGTCGCGGAATACAGAATTTCGTCAACGTTAAAAAGGAGGAGGTTCAAGAGCTAGAGCAAGAGTAATAAGCTGTTTATAATCAAAGTAATACGGGGACAATAATGATTAATCCCGAAAATTGTCAAAATCTTATTGGGACGTGGGACGCGTCGAAATTTTTGCGTTATTTTCTTAGAACAACGGAGAATCCGGAGCTGACGAGCGTGAGGAGCTTCTTCGCTCACGACATATTCAAGCGTCTCGACGAAGTCGTAACCGAGACGAATTTCACTCTACCGTCGGGTCTTACGATTAACGGCATAGCGGCACCTTGGATCAACAGAGATAGAGTGCCACTGGTCACGGTCGTACGTGATTACGAGAACGGAAACATCACCTTTATGCAGGTATATATATCCCCCCCTCGTCGTTACGAGAAAATTCATCGCTCGACCAAGATAACGAAGGAACTAGCACTTCGTCTTCATACGATCACGTACCGATCGTTAAGTCACGTCTTTGATTCACTGAGAAGTATAATTCGTAGATGAATTCAAAATTGATTCTATTTTTCATTCGTTTGTTTTTATGTGTGTGTGTCTGTTTTAGACGGTTTATCTCAGGGAGGCAGCTCCGCCGTCCAATGAGAAGATGTCTTATCAGTGGGACATACCGATAGTCATGATAACACAGGACAAATTAAATTCTACCGATCACAAGCCTTACACGTGGATGACGAAAGCAGGCTCGCCGGTTATGACGATAGAAGATATCGCCGATAACGATAAATTCATCATCGTTAATCCCGAAGAAATAGGTGATTTGAAGAAAATTTAATTTTGTACTCGAATCGCTGATAAAAATTGCAATTGTTCGACTTGACACGAGTCCAAAAAATCATATGACAAAGATGTAATTTAAAAATCGTTTTTTATTCAATATTGCAACATCGAATTAAATTCTATAGTGGCTTTTTTTTAATTGCACCGATTTTAATCGAATTATTCGCATTAGTTAAATAGATCAATAATTTATTGCGTTAATCGTGAAATTAATTATTTTCATCCGACAGGTATGTTCCCGGTGACGTACGACAATTGCAACTGGAAAATGCTCGGGGAATTTCTTCAGGGTACAAATCGCGAAATGATACCAGTATTGACCCGGGCTAAATTGCTTCATGACTCTTGGAACCTCGCCTACGCCGGAAATCTCTGCTTCGAAGTTGCACTGAACATGACACTTTTCCTGAAGAACGAGCGAAGTCACGTTGTCTGGGAGCCACTGTTCACCATGATCGATCACGTTGGGCGAAGAATAGAAGGATCTGACGTGCACGCAAAATTCGAGGTACGTAAAAATATCTTTATTCGATTAAAAAATAACGTAAATTGTGTGTGGTTAATTTTAAACAAAATAAATATCAAATTAATTTATTGACGAATTATTCGGGATTATATCGTAGGCATACATCTGCAGTTTGCTGAGACCATTGTACGCCGAGTTGGGTGAAACGGCTCAGCTTGGTGAGCCCTTGTGGAAGACTCATATGCGAGGTCTCGTTAAAAATTTCTTGTGTCGAGCTGGCTACGAACCTTGCGTAACCGAGGCTCGCGAGCATTACAAAAAATGGATGCTTGACGATGAACCGGACAAAGGAAATCCGTAAGTTATAAAATATTTATTTATTCGCTCATTAATTAAATCATTAATTAATTAATTCATTCATTCATTCAATCATTTATTTATTCTTTCATTTATTCAATTATTTATTGTTTTTTGATCGCAGAGTAGCGAACGAATTCATCTGTCCAGTATTTAAATGGGGAACTCAGGAGGAATGGGAGTTCGGTCTTACGAGAGTCATAAACTTCCCTCGCAACACACTCGAAAGAAAGCAGAGCGAGCGAACGTATCTGTTGAAAACTTTGGCAGGGTGTCCCAAGGACGAATACAAGATCGAGAGGTACTTTGATTATTTTCCACTTCAGCCAATTTCCTTTTACATCCGATACCTTCTTCTCTCAATTGATTTTCTTATTTCACTGTAAAACTTCGTTACTTCTAAAATTTTCCACCATTAAATGTTTTCTGATATACCGATCGATGGTATAACAGAATTTCTTATCGCTAGATAACGAATTAATTATTTTTTCTACCAGGCTTTTGAACGTGACGATATTGAGTCACTACGCGAATTTCACCGATTCGGACATCCATCTCATCTACAGTATGCTGACCGGTAGTGCAATCGGTCACGCGACGTTGTTCAACTTCCTCAAGGATCATTGGGAGCTCGTTAAATCGCGATTCAAGAACAAGAAGCACCTGTGGAATGGTATCGTGAATTCGGCAACGTCGTCGTTCAATACCAAAAAGGGTTACGACATGGTGTGGGAGTTGGTCGAATTAAGAAAGGGCGAGTCCGAGACCGAGTACGCCGTTCTCCAAAAAGCGTTGGAAAACATTGAAAACGAGTTCGAATGGAATAGGAAAAATCTTCCGGCTATCGACAAGTGGCTAAACGCTCATCTCACCCAAGAAGATTTGGCCAATGTCGCCATTATCAGCACGACGGAGGCGCCAACTACCGGCACCACGAGCAACGACAGTTCTGTCGTTCCGATCGCGGGATAAATCGGGAATTATATTTCTTTTTCCTTTCACCCGAAAAAAACGACTCGAACTGGCGTTCCATCTACTAACACACAAGCAACGAAACGCTCTCTGCGAGAGATATCTTTAAACTAATTATAGTTATTATTATTATTATTATTATTAATATTATTATTAATGTTATTATTACATTATTATATTTTTCGATTTCACAATTTACGGCAAACGAGGCGACAGTGCGACTCGCGTGTTTTCCTGCCGAGCTGTACTTTGTGCGTAAGCGTTATCTCTTGTAAAATAACAACGGACTGTCCAATACCAAAAAATGAAAATAAAATCCTACCATTTTATTATCGATCCTCAAAACTTGACCACTCCTTTTGTCACTCAAAGATCACCTGGTAAAAACTAATAAAGTTTGTTTTCAAATTGCTTTATGTACGAATCTAAAATTGTCGAACTTAGAATTGAATTGAATCGAGGCCCTGCTATGTAAATATTTGTCCAAAAATTAGGATCATAACAAAATTTTGTCCCATTAATTTTTCGAATCGATATATCATTGAATCTATTGTCGATGCCGAAAACATTGTAGATACCTTTTTTGTAGATAACTAATCAAACTTTATACACAAATTTTTTGTTCTAAGATAAGAATATTTTACATCGCATTTTTATTGAAAATAAAAACAGAATTAAAAGATAGAAAAATGGTAATTTCTTTTAAATCAACAAAAAAATATATTCTCGTTACTTGGACTTTTCTCGATGCTTGTATTTTTTTTCATTCTCGGCCCTCCTACCAAGGGCGAGAAAATAAATATCGAAAGAGCGGTCCGCTGGGCCCTTTGCCGCAAGGTGGGAGGTCGCTGCAACGCGCAACTTTCGACCATATCTACCCACGATCAAAGACGAATACCGACGAAGCGTCGATAATTCCAAATTTGAAATTTATATAACCGAACTAGAATAACAACGCTTCCCTCGTGAACTTCAAGTATGTAGGTCTCGTTCAAAACTATTTCCCGATCGAGCGGGGGAACACTCGAGATGCTCAAGAAGATCGCTGACACAATATAAATCACGTGGTACATTCTTCATTCAAATAATAACGACACTATTCCACATTCGTGTATTAGTTGGCTCCCTTTATTGTCCTTTTATAACATAACGTACAATAAACAATCGTCATAATGTAACCTTTATGCCAGAATCGGATTCTAAAAGGACACGCATTAAAACTTCACATAAGTATAAATAAATTAAGCCCACCGCGGCGAGTCGAGGATCGTATGTGAGTATAATTGGATATATACGTAGCCTCGTAAATTTTTATCAACGAAATTACGATAAGTACATGATATATACGATATACATATTTATATATATATATATATATATATATATATTTATGCATTATTCATACACATACACACATATATGTATATATATATACATATATATATAGATATATAGATATACATTAATATTATACACGAAAATCGTGCGAACGTTAAAGACATCGATGACAATAGTCACGGCGTGCACAGTACAGTGTGATAAGTATATAGTTACGGATACACAAGAGTTTCACACGATAGTAAAATTCAAATCGACAGGATAAAGATTTACACCAAACGCGTGGTAGCGAAAAATGTTTTTGTTCTTTTTTTGTCATCTCGTACAGATTTTTTCGTTTTTACGATGTCCAAGAGATAAGAGACTCGACGTCCTGTTTCCAGAATCGATCGAGACACGCGTGTCTTGTGAAAAATTTCTCCCTTTGTTTCGAATAGGCGTAAAGAAGATATATTTTTTTTTAGTCAACCATTATTTTTGTTTTTGTTTACCATGTATCGTAATTAAGATTCGTTCGTTTAATACTCGTAATTTAATTATATAACAAATACGCATCACAGATATGTCGTTGTTCACGGGGCAAAATTAAAGTTACGAAAAAACTAAAACGAAATCAAAAAGAATTTGAGACGAACGCAGGGTACCACTATTTATGCGGTGGCACTTGTGAGAGGGCGGGGTGGGGGGGCTCGAAAAATATTTGTTTTTTTTTGCATTGTAAGGATGCTTTTCGTATACAGTAACAACCAAAATATACACGATACAAATCCGACGGAGATTTAATCGTGATGAAAATAACAATAAAATTAATTTCGAGAAGAAATAATATCGAAAGGTGATGAATTAGTCAAGCAAATAGTTTTCGAACGAATTTACAGGCAACGTTTTTTGTTTCTTTTCTTTTGCACGATAGAACGTAATCGCTAGATTTACGAAAGCGTGTAAATCATTTTAAAAATTTTGCACTTTTGTTCGTCGAAAAAAATTCCGATTTCTTGGCAACTTTAGGAAACTACGTATGGACCTGACCTTTGAGTGACCTGGAAAGTTTCCAAGTGTACTATCGAACTTTGCTCCGGAAATGAATCCAAAAATTGCGTTTTTTTTGTCAGGAATTATTGTTTAATTACATTTTTGGCTGGTAACTTATACGTAATGCATCCTTTAATGGCTACAGACAGCTTTCCTTTTTTCGGGTTTATCACGGCTCTATAAATTACAATAATCTCGAACACGATTCTCGATCTTGAAATATATATATATATATATATATAGTAATGTCAATCGTCGAGAAACATACTCCACTTTATTAATATCGTAATGATAACAAGATTTAATCGCGAAATAGACGAGAGGCGACAAATAAATATGGAAATATTCTTTCAACAGCGATGTTAGAACCGTTTCGCTTATCTAATATGTTTATAATTTACATATTTACGACGAACCCATCGTACGCGTCTCACGATGATCGTGAGGCCCGGAAATCGATGCACGTCGAGGAACGACTTTGAACAACTGCGATCAAATATATATAAATATATATATATAATATATTTATATAATTTATATATATATATATATGTATATAAATATGATCGTACAACGTTGCTGACTACGATAACAAACACGATATAGTGCGATTATACGATTTCGTAATTGGGGAAACATAAACACTTGCTCGTGAGCACATGTTTCGTGCCGTCGAATTATTTTCACTTATTTTTCTCGATTACATAAAACTATACGTTTTAGTTATTTATACTATTTAAAGAGAGCGATTCGATCGATCAATTCTCCGTGAACTCGAGTGAAGTTTGTCCCGAACTTTAAAATCTTCAAAGTTGACAAATGTGAAAAAAATAAATAAAAATCGGTTTAACTTCCTGACGACGTTTTTTGTTTTTTTTTTAACGAGAACTCGTCGGGGTCTTGGATCGTGCGATTTGGCGAGCTCGATGACGAAACTCGAAGATCAAGATACGTCGATCGGTCTGGATCGAGGGCGAGATCAATATTCTCATGTTTTTTTGTTTGTTTTCAAACGAAATTTTATTCTTATTCACTCGTGCTCACTCGCTCTAGTCGAATTTAAATCTTTGTTTAATTTCTTTATTTATTTTAATATATGTATATATATGTATATACATATATATATGTTCATATATATATACATATATATATATATATATATATATATTTATATATACGAACGTTTGACTTTATAAAAAGCTGGCTCCAGAATGCAACTCGAAAAATCTTCTTAAGTTTAACAACGTTTTTTAAATCTTTTAGTGTTTTATTTTTATTTTTCATATTCTTTTTATTGAGTATGTGTGTGTATCTGTGTGTGTTCGTGTATGTTTTTAGCGCATAAACACGGTGTCTCGGAACGGGCACCGTTCGACGACACGAATGTACAATTTATCGCTACGAGTTCTCGGTTCTCTCGCGAAAACTTCTCTGTAAACTATAATCGTGAATGTCCTGCTGACGAAAGAAGAACATTCGATACGGAAATTGAATTACGAGGGGTGAAACGTAATTCAATTTTTTGGTTTGGTCGATTTTCGGCCTTTGTTTGAAAAAGTTTCCTCGTGCCATTCATTCGACCATTGGGCTGGCACGAGACTTTTCATTGGGAGATCTCACGACTCGAAATTATGCGAGCAGAACCGATGAACGAATTATCCCTGAATTTATATGGAATGTGAATACAATAACGACTCGAGATAATCTCGAGGCTTGTGCTTTTTTAAACAATTTTTACTCCTCTTCTCTCTCTTTCTCTTTCTTTCTCTCTTTCTGTTTGTTTTTCACTGGTTTAGCAATATTGATCGTTTCTAAACAACAGAAGTTGGTGTCAAGTCTTTTATCAAATTTTGTTCCATCCTCGAAAAAGTCTCATATACGCACGCGTATGTTAAAAAATAAAATATATTTTCATCGATCATTCGCGTCGTTGAGAAGAAATTTTTATTTTAATTAACGACATACGGATATGAAATTTAATCGTCCGAACGATACAACGAATACGATCAAGCGCCAATTTCTTTTCGTAATTCGCATTTTCTTTTTTGGTCCTCGTCAACAACCCCACGAGCTGGTAAGGGCGCGTTGTTGTTTAACGATGCCTTAGAAATAAACGCATACGTCCAATGTATATTTTGGCATTGGTAAAATATAACCGTGTGGATATGTTGATTTTTCGAGACTGGTCGCGGTTTATATCTCGTTTTTTTTCATTTTTTTCATCATTTTTTGTTTCCTGCCCAGCCGAATTTCGATGAGTTCGGCACTCGTGTATTCTTGTAGTTTAGATTTTTTTGAATATTTTTGTTTTCCTTTTTTTTGTTTGTACTTGAGCTTCTCGTACTGATAACGGTGGCAAGACTTCGAAGATCACTGGTGCGTCGTGGATTTAACGATTAATATTCCCCATTTCGACTACTCGTCTCGTCTCGACGCGTTTTTTTTAGTACAATTTTCTTTGTCTAACGACTACGCACAAATTCTTGAATTACGATATAATAGTAACGCTCGTGCAAGGTTCAACGCGAAACTCGCGAAGGCTCGAATCATTCGTTATCGTCGAAAATCAGAAATAACGAAAGTTCCATTTTGTCGATCGTTTTTTGTTTGTTGTTTGTTTTTTGTTTTGGGTCTTATTGCGTAAGAGTTCTTATTGTTGTTGTTCCTCGTTTCGATTTTAGATCGACACGAAGTAGCGCGAAAGTAAATCAACGTTACAGGGACGAAAATAGCATTTTTCATGGACGCTTATTTTCGCGAAGAAGCACCGCACACAATCGTCGCTCGGTCAAATAAATGAATCGATTATATTTTTGCAAACGTCTCAAGCTTAATCGTAATTCTCGGATTCCTGTTGCACGAGCTTGAATCGTCGCGGGCTCTTGACACACATCGAGCCATGACCCTCGAGCGAGAGACGACCTTTACGCTGAAGATACCTCGTTATGTAACGCGAGATCAATTGCTGCGGTCGCATCTGCCACTCGTCCAGTACTTCCTTCGGTGCCATTACCTGCGAAATAATTATGCGATAACAATTATTCATATTATTTATACGTTTCGATATTCTCTCTCGCGAATTTTCCCAATTTACCCAAAACCATTAATTCCCAAACGACTACAGTGACTTTTGAAAAAAATTCGCACAAATACTGACTAGAAAATAATAAAAGTTTCTATATTATAGGCATTTTTTTAAATTCTCTATTTTGAAAATTATAAAAATTCCTAAGATCGAGAATCCCTTAACTTAACTTTAGTATTGAATTATCTTTTTTACTATTCTCATCGATCGTTCGCTAATAAAATTTTACCGATGATATTACGAAGTTACAACTCTATAAAAAATTATCTAATTTTCAGATAACTAAGAAATTGTGGATATTTTTATATTTTCATAATTAATCGTTTTTTTTTGGAATTGATAGAATTTATAGAATTTATAGAATTTATAGAATTAACGAAATTATAACAATCTGATATTGTAAATATTTTAACAATGGGGTGTTTTCAAATCGTTCGTACGTTTAATAAATCCAGATTAATCGTACGATAGTGGCACATTTCCAAATACTCGTAAATTCATTTCGATTAATTAATTACCTGGTCGCCCTTCAGTCTGTCGAGCAGAGTGACGCAAACAACGGCCGATGTGATACCCGCGTGATGGGTGAGAGCGGCGAAAGCCAAACTCTCCATCTCGATATTAACGACACCCGATTTGTGCACTTTGGTGAGATAATCCATTTTCTCGTTTTCGGTAAAATCGCAAAACGCACCGTCGAGACGTCCCTGACCCTCGTAAAAATCGTGTGTACACATGGTCTTTCCGGCAACCGTGTCGTACGGATCGTCGGAATTCGCAAGAGCTTTGAGATCTCTCGTCAGTTGACGATCGAGTTTTGCCGGTCTGCGTACCAGTTTCCCCAAAACCGGCTGTAAATTCCATAAGAGAGATTAATTATCACGATATAAAAAATATTTAAAAAAAAACAAACAAGTTTCTCACAATTTATTTTACGACATTAAGTAGACTGTTTTTTTGAAAAAATCTTCGCTCGGTTAATAAAAATTGGTACAAAAATAAAAATATGCAAACTGTTGAAAGAAGAAATTTACTAACATAAAATAAAATAAACAAGTAGATAACGAATTTAATAAAGTAAATAACCAAAAAAATATAAGTACAGATATAAAAAACATTAATCCGACGATCGTTGAAAAAGAATTGTTCTCATCACTCGTCGTACGTGCATAAAAAAGGAGAATGAAACTCACGAGCTCGAGGAAAGGTCTGAGCATTCCATCGACGGCTTCCTCGGAAATGACGACAGTGCCGCCCTCTATACCGATACCACCGCACGTACCGATACGGAAGAATATTGGATCTCTGACCTTGGCGTGGTACATCAGCTTGATGACCTCATGGAGCAATATGCCAACGGATGGAATTCCCATACCGTGCTAAACGACGACCAACGATAAAATCTCATCAATTATCAATCATATCAAAATCGAACTTATTTTCAATAAATTCCCAAGGTCATTGACGATAACAAAATACTAACTCGATTATCATGCAATTTCGTTAAGCAGAATGATGCAGCAACCTCTCTCTCGTATTTAAAAAAACATCACTCGATCTGTCACGATTTATTATCGATCGTTAGATCGTAAAAATTCTATTTAAACCGTTAGATTTTTCTATATCGTATATAACATGATACCGATCCCATTAGAGATATGTAAATATATATACGTATGTTTAAAGCTGCACTTTATATTCGTTATCTCTCGTTACTCGATGCTAGTCTCGTTTTTGTTTCAGCAAAGATGCCATTGTGCATATAACGAGTATCGAGTGTCTCGGCGTATAACTCGTATAACAGATACGTCGTACCGATCGATGAGAAAAAAAACATGCCATCGCGTTATTGTGTCGAGCGATATATACGATAAGGAATCGATCTCTCGACGAATCGTTTATACTTCGAGTACGACTCGAGGGAAGACGAGCTTCGCGATTATATTTCGAGTTATTCAAAGGGTTAACCTTCCGATTACGATCGAGGACTGCATTCTGAGATATTCCGTTTGTATTCTATCGATCGTTTTCAGGCATGACATTTTCCCAACGGTTCATCGCGATATTATCGTTATCACAATTATTTTCTTGCCGATCGGTAAAATCGATCGAACAAAATTTCCATAATACTCTCCCCCGGGGTAAAAGATATCAACGAAGCCCAAATTTACCACCCCAAGGAGTAAACGAACAATTGCATCGTAATCTTCAATGCATTTATCAAAATTGAATTATAAATTAGGGAATTAAGGAAATTTTGTTTTCTCAATTTTACTCTCGTACGGAAAGTATGTAATTTACTCACACTGATGGAGAGCACAGGACCGACTTTGTACATGGAATAACGATAAGAATACTGGCTTATGTCGAGTAGCGTCGTACCAGCCGGCAACTTGTGACCTATTTCCTCCATGATGTAGTAGGCGAACTGTTCCATTCGTTTCGGCGTACCACCCATGCATACGAACTGCAAGGTTAAAGGCACAAGTTCAATTTAGTTTCACGCTAGGCAAACTCTTCTCTCCCTCTCTCCACCTTTCTTCCTTATTCCGTGTGTACATTGCGATGAAACACGCTCCATCTCCCCCAGATTCCAACATTATCCTCCCCCAAGACGTTTATGCGACCGCATAGGTATCTTCCCTATCAAACTTTTCGCCATTACGCGCTCGACAAACTCCGCGAGTACGAATCGCGCGCTTCGCGAATTCCAAAAAGCTTCCAACCACCGTGAAAATATTTTCGACGTCGTCCGTGCGATTTCCGCAAAAATTGAGAATTTCTCAAAAGTGAATTATCGACCGAGCTAGGAACTTATCATGCGTTATCACTTATCGAGCATTTTTCTTTTGACATTCAAACTAAATTCGCGATTTAATCAATCACGTGTCGATTGAAAAAATCGCACGAATCGATAATCAATATTTGCAGATTGTCCGGAGGATCAAGGACGAATGTGAATGTCGACGAAAGTTTTTATTCTCTTATCTATTTCCTACTTTCCTCCCTATATCTGTATTTATTTTCATGAAATCAAGGAAGATGAATCGGAGGTCGGCGCGATCGACCGTATAAAATTAGCGATTGCTGGGTCGCACGAGCGGGTCCCATCGATCATTTTCGTCTCATCAAGATCGTGGATACGGCCGGGTTGCGATATATCGCGTTGAAAAAAAATAAATAAACAACAAATCTATACGTAAACCGTCACACTCGGCACGATTTTGATAACGACGTTATCACGCCGGAGCGTAATCGAATGAATCACGGTCGGACGCGTCGATACGATACGAATCGATATTTACGTTTTCGTCTCGATAAACATTCGTTAATTTGCATCGCGCCGATTTATTTCCGATAAGAACGGATCGTTTACCTTAACGTCGCCGAACATTTCGACAAGATCGTGCGAGCCACTGCCCAGGGCCAAATGGTACAGAATATCCTGATCCATCAGCTCGATGTTCGGATTTCTCAAGCGAACGGAGCCATCTCTGTATCTGAAAAATTAATTAAAAGTCAGTCTAATAATAATAATAATAATAATAATAATAATAAAATAAAAGTTTAAATGATAATATTAATAATAATGCAAAAATCAAAATCAGTTTAAGAATGGTCAAATTTCTAATCGGTCAATAATAATAATAAGAAACGAAATATTTAAGAAATTAATTTGTCATGTCGATAGACTTTGTTAATTGACGACAATTCATGATATTCCATGTATTTTTGGAAGCTCGTCAGTTCGAGCCAGATCGATTTTTGATCACATTGACGAAACATTATTTATAAGCTTGCTAGATGAATCAGAGTGAATTACGGTACGCTGTTGTGATACAATTACTCATACGTAGAACCGTAGATAGAAATATAAGCACGAGCGTGCTTATAGAACGTTCGACGTTCAACGATAGTTGCCAGATACGATCGGGGGTCGAGCCAAACGTATGAAACGTCCCGTGACGTTTGAAGAACGCAAAATAAAAGAAAAACGACAAAAAATAAAAAATTAAATTGAAATTTTCTAACAAAATTTTCAACACTGACTCGATCGTTAGAAAAATATTAATTCGTACGAAAGATTGAAAACATTGCAGAGGGTAGAAATTTACAACCCTCGTGCAGAGGGCTCGTTTCAGATATTTTTTCGCTTACAACGCAAATAAACATTTCGAACTGTAACGAGACAGTTTAAAAAAATTTATCGATATAAAAAGAATCTCAATCTTCCGCAGTAACGTTCCTTTTTTACGCGAAAGACGAGATCGAAACGAGAACGAGCCACTTTTTTTTATCGCTCGAACTTCACTCGCCCCGCGGCGACATCCTCTAAGATTGGGCGGGGAGAGGGATGAAAAAGCAAAGGCGACGTTCAAGATCCACGGGGAAATAAAACTCCGCTTTATAGAATTCCCGTTTGGTAGCGCGAGTAAAATCGTCGACTGGTATTTCATTTTCCATCGGTACGGCTATATTACTTACGATCGACCTGCGCCAAGAAAACAAGACGCCAGGACGAGGCACGACAAAAAAAATTTATTCTTCTCTTAAGTATTTCAGAAATTTTTCCCGAACGTATGAATCCGCATCGATATTCGATCGATCGAGCTCGTAAAACGTCTCAAAAATTAATTTTAACCGAAACAAATAAATTTTTATCAAAAATATGAAAATTTTGTAAAAAGTAAATTTTCCCCTAAAAGGAATTTTTGTTGTATTTTCATAAATAATAATTTCGATCATTCAACGAGACAATTGACGTTTTATTCGGAAAGTGAAATTTCCGCGAAACTGATGCAACGCGAGAGAGCTCGACCGGCGATTCTCGGTACAATTTTCAAGGAAGGATACCGGCGGCATCGTTAACGAAAGACACAATTTTGTGCTCTCATTTTCTACGTTCGTTTGTTACAAATACACCCGAGGAGATCGTACGCAATATTACGAGCACTGAAGAGAATATGCGATACCTGACTTCGCTCTCGTGTGCTCGAGAGCAGCAGCACTTTGTCGGCCGTTCCGCCGGAAGTTTCAGCTCGCACTCGTGATTATCGTCGACCTCGAGCTCCTCTCTCCTCTCGCACGTGCAAGTCGGCATTTTTCTTTCCTTTTCCTTCCTTCTCTGACTCTTTCTCTTTTTAAACCTTCACCAGAAAGTATCTTTACTCCCAGTGTCTCGGGAAATATTTATCTCGCGACACGAGAGATATCACGATTCGCGATTATTATCGTTAATCACGATTAATTTATTCATAAATCAAATAATTGTATTTGCATCGATTATCAGTGTTTGTTGAAATAGATAAATATTCGTTTCACTATTATTTTTATTTGCGTGAACTTTTATTTTAATCGTTATCGTACACTCTCGCAATGATTGCGTTCGTTCCGTATTAGCGAGGAGGAAGATTACTTTTTGTTTTCTTTCCTCTTTGCGGAAGAAAATGAATCACGTTCGAAAAGATTCCGAAATCTCGAGAGACACTCGGAACGCCACTCTTGGAATAGATCCGGTTCGTTATGCGCTGAGATCTTTATAGTCGTGGCCAAGTGGTCGTCACCCCACCAGTCGGACACTCGTCCGTTCGACGATACAGGCCGGTTACTACTATCACCGCATTATTCACGCTCACGACAGCCTCCGAGTCGCACACAGATCATATCACGAACAACGGATGCAAGATGCAGTCGCGTTATCGAACACACACGCATCTTCGTCGTCGTTCGATTCCCTTTGTGAAACGAGTACAAAGGTGCGAAACGTCGGTTTGTTTATCTCCGAGAGACAATTTTCACTCAAAATTGTCAATTTTTTTTTATCAGATTTTTTTATCAATCGCTGAACGAACCGCGAATTTATTTTCTCGCGGTTGAAAGTAATCCGGTCGATCGCGAGTTAAAGATTTCTGGTTTTTAAAATTTTTTATTTTGTTTGAAAATTTTTAATTTTTAGGACAATCTTTCAAAATTTGTATTTATTCGTCGACTTGCGTCACGACGACGATCGCTTCTGGTAGATCGTTCGTGGGATTGAAAACTCGCGGTTGTACGTCGCGAAATCGCAAAGATCGCTCTCTATCGCGGAGCAAACGCGCGAAACCGGCGAACCTTCGACTCGTTGTCGCTTTTGCCATAATGAGCCTCGACGCGTGTCCGACAACTTTTCTAATTAACGCTCGTTTCCTACGAGCGTAGCGCGTGCTCGCGAGTAAACGTAGGTAAAAGAAAAAATGTAAATAAAAAAAAAAATAAAATAAAAAAACTCGTTCAATTACGAAACTGAATATTTCACGAAATAGGCGAATAGTCGCGGTCTGGAAATAGACGACGTCCTTCCAGAGATGTATAGACACTGTCGTTAAGTATCCCAACGTATTATCGAATGAAGACGAAACTCTGATTAAACTTTAAAACTCCGAACAAGCTAGACAAACACCGGAAATATTGAAAAAGTTGGAAAACTATTTGGATTATTCAAACACTGTCGGTTTACGTCTTTATCGACGTTTCCATTATTCTTTAATCAACGTCGATGCACCAATCGTAAAACACTGCAACGCTTTGATATTTTTATTTATTTTATTTTATTTTTAATAATCTTTCTGTTTTTGAAATATTGAAAATACGATTGATAAAAAATTTACGAATTTTAAATTCGTATCGACGGGAGAGCGAGCGTGAGAGAAGGATTTGATTCGCCCGAGAACGAATTTTCGACTGATCTAAAATCTTGGGCAAAGATACACCGTCGAGGCCCGAGTACAAAACTGACGTTTCGCGGTCGGGAGATTTGGCCATTTGCCTAAAATTTTCCACCACTCGCGAGCTCGTGCCAAGATCGGGCGTCTATGCTCTGCCAAGTTGACCTAGGCACTTGAAAAGTCGATTGGCTAGCCGAATTACATTTACATCGTAATTTACATTTTCATCCGGCTCGATAAAATACAAATTTGCGGAAAACTAGTTCGAGCCGTTGATTTTTTTAAAAAGTAATTTTTTTAGCAAGAAAAAAATATCTATTTCTGTAATATTAACGGCGTTAGGTACTCGGTGGACACGTAGCTCGAATAATAATTCCTTGTATGGACCGTGGAAGGACCCGATTGTATCCGACGCGAGGGCAAAAAGGACTAGTAAAAAAACGGAAAAAGAAATAAGCCGTTAAAAGTAAAGGACTTACGTTGTAAATAGCGAATAATTATACAGAACAAATTATTAATTACAATTTTTATGCAACGTCATCGTTATTTTTCTGAGATCAATCTTGTCAATCGTTATCATAACTTCTCATCGCGGTAATATTTATTCAGCTTTTTGCAAAAAACCCAATCGAACGTTCGGATCGGATATTTGATCAACGGAAGATTTCATCGTCGTGCGATTGTTGATTTTTCTTAACAATATCTCGTCGATCGTTATCGTAAATTTTGATTTCGACAAAATTTATAATGTTTCTTTGCAAAATAGCGATCGAAGATTTAACGATTCGACCATTTCGTCGATCTCCTTAATCGTATCGCAATATAAATATTGCCGAATCACGCGCTATCGATTCTAGGAGAAAAAGTATAACCAAACATTTCGCGTCACGAAATAGCGTTACTCATAAAAAAATACCGAGGCTCGGGTACTTATCTTTGTTATAGTGTCGTGATTTAATACGAATCTGTCTCTCTCTCGTATATCGCCCGAGGTTTTTTTATGCCAGAAAAAAACCCGATATTTCATGCGTACGAATCACTGAGCGCTCTAATGGTTCGATAATTTAACGCGTACTATTTTCTAATCGCGAGTTGAATGAGATTGCGTCAACGCGTTATGAATTAAAATGAAAACAAACCCATATACACGAAGAGATTGCAACTTGTATCCGAGAGAATTCAGATTTTAATATTAAATATTCGATCTATTGCGATTGATTTTTTTTTCGACCGAGTGACGAATAATCGATTTTTTCGACCGAGTGACGAATAATCGATACTTTTCTGATCGAATGACGAGTAGGGAATTTTTCCGGTCGAACGACGAACGATCGAAGAGCAAAATGGGACAACCAATATCATTCTTTCTTCCCTCACTGCCAATTGGAACATTTTATGTGAATTAATTGATGCGCAATTTCCTAAGGCACATGTCCTAATTAAAATCTCTTCCTCTATTCACATATGTTGCAAAAGGCGAACGAGTAGATTTTAATTATTACGAATGAGAACGTTCGTTACTCACTGCGAAAGTCTCGTTATCAGTCACGAAAGTCGATAATACGAATAAAGACGCAGATTGATTGCAAAATTCCCAAGGGACGCGTAGTTATGTACGATGATAATATTTTACAATTCAAAGGGATGAAAGACCGTAAAAAAATGAAAACTCGTCATCGCGTCGTTCTTTTGACGTGATTTTATTTTTCGATTAATTATCTTTGCTTTATCGAACTTCGACTGTTTTCTTCAATCAATTCATTCATTTTTCATCGAGTCGTAGCAGTATTCATCAATCTTCGATTAATCTTCCACGTGTGCAAAATATTTGAAAAATTCCAAAATAGGAAAAAGTTTTGAATTTCTCTTGTCGCTCATACCCCTCGCTACTTTTCTTCTCATATCGATTTTTAAAACCTAACCGAGAATTTACACCTGTCTAGAAAACTCAAGGGTGTGTACACAGTTTTCCAACACTCGGAAAAAATTGCTAGGGGATGAAAAAAGAAAACAGGTCGCCAGCCCTCGAAACGTCGCATACGGACTGTTCAAGAACGCACACCTGCGAGAAAGTCAGCGTCGCGTTTCCTCGCAGAACTCGCGGATACTAAATGCCCACAGTCAAAAAATCAAGATTAATTAAAAACTGGGATGAAAAATAAATGATGAAAAATAAAAGAGTCGAGAAAAAAATAGCCGAATAGCGATTAGGTCGGGATGAGATCTGTCGGATCCAACGGCGGTGGATATATAGTCGCTGCTGTTTTCCGTCACCGGAAAACGACAGCAAAAAGACGTTAAGCCGGGAACAAACGGAATTAGCTTCCTCTCTCTCTCTCTCTCTCTCACTCCTTAATTGCCGAATGATTATTCATCCGACAAATGGAAGTGACGTACATGACTTGATGGACTTTGGCGAGTATTATAACGGGAGAACGAGAAGAAGGGAGAAGAAGTCCGGATCGCTGACCCAATTTCGCTGTCATTGGACGCAGGACCATCGTGTAATGAAAAAAATATGTTAATTGTGTAGATACCTAGCATTGCACGAGAGTATTAAACTCGCTCCGAATTACCTCATTCTTCGCACCTCGCTAATTAACAATTTTTATTACTTTTAATTGAATTAATTACGAGTCTGGAATTATTATTTCATTTTGAAATTAATGATAATTCATCTCGTTAAGCACAGTTTTATTTCTAACGTTCGAGGAATTATTAAAAAATTGATTGTATCGAATTACTCGTTTCTGATTGATAATGAGAAGTTGGATAATTGATTGGTCAATTAGTAGGGGATAGCCCGATATGGACACGAATACCGTCAGACTGGGTGTTTTATATCACAGTCAAATCGATAATTAACAGCATCACTAGCCTTCGCGTTTATTCTCAAAGTAAATCAATGACCAACCGACAGCCCTTCCAGCTTTTTCCTCTTTTCTTTAACCCTCGTGAACTTTCAACATAATTAATATTTTAGCCACAATTTTCCAAACATCGACGAATCGACTTCCATCGTTTATGAATATTTTTTTTAATGGGACAAGTTATCGTTATACATTTTTTTCTTCGATTATTTATTGTATCATTTAATCGAGCTTCCATTAAGATGATCGCAGCGAGTAAAGATTATTGCAATACCGGCTTTTGATAATTGCAGGTCGGCGAAAATTAATAAGCGCGGTAACGCCCTGCCTGCCGCTTAGTCGACGCGTGGAATTCATTGACAAGTACCTAGTGATTCTGATAGCATGATAATGGATATATATGTATGTATATACGCATATATATATAGGTGTATGTGTGACGAGGGTGTGAAACGTTGGGGAGGGTGTTCGATCGGTAACGTAATCGAATTCTCGAAAACGTGTATATATGTAGGTGCGAAGCTGCTCTCATCGTCGCCTCGTTCCACGTGACGTAGAGAACGGTTCAGTCATTGGCCATGACAACATCCCTCATTGTCAACAGACGGCTTCAACGTCCATTACAACGCTTCTCGCCCAACTTTGCTATCAGATATTTCAAATTACGTTGCGATCAATTAATCATGACAATTCGCGAAGAAAAATCGATTTTATTGATTTATTTGTTTTATTCGATTTAATCAAATTTGGGCAAGTAATTTGAATAAAATCGATACGAGTCTCATAAAAAATTCACGATTTTATGAACTTTATCGTTTCTTTTTTATGTAATAAATATTTTATTTAACAAACTTTTGGTTGAATCGAGGGATGAATTTTGTCAATGATTGAATTTCTTTGGATACGAGTGGCCAATGAATGTACCTTATTCACGTATATCAATGCTTCATCGCTTTGACCAGCTGTCGACCCCGTTCCGGTGTTTCTCAAAGAATGCTCTGGCATATCCTCGTTCGAGCGAATGTTACGACTCGACACGCGGACAGAAGAGGACGATCGCTCGCTCGTTCTCGCACCTCTCACAGTTGCCATGCCAACCGAGAACGTTCCTAAGCCGAGAAAAGGTGTTTCCCTCTTCGATCTCGATACTTCCGGATCATCGAGAACGAACACGGGGGTTGAAAAACTCGGACGTCGACGAAAAATTATCCCTTAATCAACGTTTTATGGAACATCGTCGAATCAAGTTCTCGGCTCGAGCTCAAAACGGTCAGACGGTCAGATGGTCAGACGGTCACGTAAAGGTTGTAAAAACGAGAAAGGGTTGGTCCGTGCTAAAGGGTGCCTCGATAAGGTTTTCCACAGCTCGATCCGACACGTGTTATTTCCAGGATTAAAATTCGCGGATGACCTTGAACCTTAAATTTACAAAACCAATTTTTCACCCGACCAAACTTCGTGCCTTCGTTCGATAGGAAATTGCTATTTTCATATCGATAATGGGATCGTGAGCTTTTTTTCAAATTGCCATTTCACCCCCTGACGCACGAAAATGTAAATTTATCGTAAAATTAGAAATGTTTGAATACAAATTTTGCAATCAGTCGTACGAATATTAAAAAAATATTTCGATAATTTTATATGCAATATTTATCCTCGTTTTTTAAACGGATTTTTGCCCCGTTATTCAAACGCTCTTTTCACCATCGCGTTCGAAAATCGTGTATTCGAGGAAATTTGAAAATATGTAGGAAACTGCATGAAAACAAACAAAATGATTGAAACACCTTTGCGGATTTTAAGGGATGAATAATTCTGAATATTTAAATGTAACGATAACGGTTTTATATTTCTTCCTCTCTGTCTCTCTCGTTTGATGATCGACTACGTCACAGCTGAAACGTTTCCCTCCTGTATTTCGCACAATAGACAAGCCTTACGTACATAGAGTTGAATTCTATAGCCGCTATAACGGTCGAGGCAAGGTGGCTCCGAGACCGAGTCCGTGTGAAATCGAGCTCGTCTTGATAGGAAAATTCACTCCTACGTTCGGTTTCATGTATCCGCACGTCCCTCAGTTTTTTTCACCCTATTTTTTATTCATACTCTTACACCCACATTGTCCTCCTCAGCATCGTTTCGAATACGTTTATCACCCTGCGACAAAAATATTCGCGCGTTCCAGCTGATAATTTTGGTCGATCGAACTTTTGTAAATTGCCAAATATTTAAATTCCGACCTTCGATCAATTTGAGCTTTAAATATTCAATTCGATGCAATTTATTAATTTTTACACGACGTAAATCATCAACTTTGTGTTTTTCCTTTTGTCGTTCGTTCTCAAAATTTTTGATTCACTTTTATTGATTTTTCGTCGAATAATTTCGCAGATTCGACACTTCTTTTTTTATCGCAGGGTTATCGACGGATTAATTCATTACTCGTTTTTCAACCCTCAAATTTGATAGCTGTTATTAATTTTTGCGATTTCAATTATACGATTTTCTTCATTTTTATTTTGCATCCCCGGAAACGCTTTTTTTAACGTTCGTCAATTTTTTATCGAGGCATTTCGCAGATTCGTCGCTTCTTTTTTTATACCCAGGGTAAGTAGAAAAAATCGTAAGGTGGAGGGATGCAATATTATGCCATTACCTACATATAACGTTCGGCTCGTAAAGAGGCCCTTATTAATAGAGCCACATCGATCGAGGGTCTCGCCTCGTTGCTAACGGGAAATGTAAGTTCGAGACAAAGTCTATGTTTAGTACATTAATTATACACGTATGTTTATATTTCCTCGTATCGTTTACCGAAACCTTACACACGTGTCGATGTTTTTCGTCAACCCCGAACGTGCCCTTATAACGATTGACGACCTATCGAAATCTCAAAGCTCCAAAAAACGCGAGAACGCAAATAAAAATAAATAAATAAATAAATCGAAAAAAAATAACAAAAAAAGCTCAACCATGACATAATCGATTCGATCGTATCGCGAAACGTGCGTGTCTCGAGAATTTGTGCGAACGCTCATGCCCACCTGGTAATTCTTTATCTGTTTCGATAAGATATCACGTCCATTTTTCGGTCAATACTGCTCATGGCATTAAGCAAAATAAACAATATTTCGAACAGTGCGACGATGGCCATGTGGTCGATAAATAAATACGAAAAAAGAACTGGGGTAATCGAGGAAGGTACAATAATTAAAATTTAATCGAATTGTCAAGGTAGTAATTATGAAAATAATCATTTTATCATTTATCGTTATATAATATTTCATTAAAGGAATTTACAGAGCTCTGGTAATCATAATAATTAAACTTGCATGTAGACTGTAATCGGTCGTACGATTGTTACAAAAAGTTTTAATTACAGAATTGCAGTTTCGACCACGCAGAGAATCCTTTCACTCGAGTAAATTTGCGAATCTAAAACGATTCTGTAATACCGCAATTTCTATAATTCGATTGTGAAATGGATATTTAGTTTAATTTAAATTCACCATAAATACATTAATTAAGGGGAGTAATAAAACAACAAGGATAAAATTAAAATAATTGTTAGTGAAAAATTGTTGAATTCAATCATTAAAGAATGAAATTTTTCAGAAAATTCTAAAACTGTTGTAAGCAACGGAAAACTTGACTCGAGACGCTGATAAGGAGAAAATATTCTTATCGCTCGGTAAAATTAGTCGGCTGGATCGAAACAAAAATTCCATTAGTCTTAATAAGAAACTCAACGAATTAGCCAGATGAAAGAACACGAACAAAAATCGATAACGCGAACCAATTCCTCGCAACATATCGACGAAACGAACGAAAAAGTCCTCGAACAAAAAAATCTCAAAGTCCAACAAAATAATAAATACGTCAAATTAATTCAACGAACCTTGAGAGAAAATTTCTCTTTTTTTTCGTACTCACTCGTCAATCTCGTCTTCCTCCAGTAGTAGACTCATCTTATCTCCCGCGACTCGAAGAAATCGGTCAGGACAAAGTTCTTCTTTCTTCCTCGAAAGATCGGGTACACGTTTTAACGAGAAAAAAATCAGGTGTGATTGGGAGTGGGAGAGAAAGAGAGAGAGACAGAGAGATAGAGAAGAAGAGGGTGAAAAATCGACTGATAAGGACACAGAAAACGAGACAGAGACAAATAGTTTAAGAGATAAAGAGTAAGAGAGAAAGAGAGAAAAAAAGAGATCAAAGTTTCAGGGTGTAGTCACTGCTGGTTTGCACATCGGTCGCTCGAGAACGAAGAAGAAAAAACGGGGTCTCGAATCGGACGTATTCGCGGAAGTCCCTACGTGTACGAGGCGCTTCTAGCGTTTGCACCAGCACTCGATAGTCGCCTGCACATGATATCTTCGAATTCGACCGAGCTCTACGGGTATAGGCGACTAGCGCTCGACACGCGCTTGCGCCATATGACGTTTCTCCTCTTTGCCGCCCCCCCCCCACCCCGCTGCCCCTCTCCATCACCGGTCTGTTTCGCTGAAGTAAAGATTCCTTTCGGTTATGGCGCGGTGAACAGGCGTTCCATACTCTCCACCCTCCCCTCTTCTTCCTCTGCCGCGCCATTCCACGACTACCGGACCAACCGTCACCAACCCCTAGCGGCCCAGCCCCGGTACAAGGGCTCGAATTTTTAAGAAACACCACGAACCGCACGGGTCAACTCGCGCGAGAGAAGGGAAAAAAAAATTCCCGCGAAAGGACTCGTTCGCTTGCTCTCGTTCTCTGTCTCTCTCTTTTTTGTTGTTGTCTTTATTGCTCTCGTCGAAAGGAGTTTCTTTACATGCGCAAAAATTTCAAGGACTCCTGCACCGAGTCTCTGGAACGAAAAAAAGAAAATCGATCGGGTCGAGGGGTGGAAATTTTTAGCCCTGTTTGAGAACGGGTTCTTATTTTTTTTTTTGACTAGATTTTATTCGAATGATCTTGATTATGGTTTGTTTATGCGATATGTATGGACGTTTAGTTTTGTGGTTGGATATTTTGATTTATTTATGGTAATTGTTTTTTTTGTGTGTCGTTCGTTTATGCGGAATATGTTTGGATTTTTTTTATACCTACGATTTGGTGAATTAAAGAAAATTATGGTAATGAATTTTTGCGTCCGAGTATATTTGCAAATTTGTAGCAAATTCTATGAGAAAAAAAATGTAGATGAGATTTTGCGAATTTTTAATTTCTAAATTATTTCTCTCGTGGCGAACTATAATCCACCTTGAAAAATTTACGATTTATTCGATCGCGTGGCAAATAAATTAAAGTAAACGACAGGACGGACTTTCATTAATCTTGCGTCTCGAGTACCTACGTTCGATCGTGCATTACTATCACTTTTTCCACTTAATTTATTAAGAAATTGATTAGTTCGCTTTTTCGCCACGTAGCGCTGCGCTCTAATTCACTACTTTATTCGATTTTCGATGAATTTTCATCGTTGGGTGTGGGGAGACGCGACCTACGCGATTCCGCAATCGTTGCGATTCTCAACTTCGTAGATACGCGTCGAGAAAATTTTCATAAATAATTCCCCGTTTACCTTGGAACGAAGAATCCATTAAATTCTTGCACTGGACGAGTTGCGAACGTGATTATCAATCTCATCTATCTGAAAAGCTTCGACGATGAATTTATGAAAAATCTGCAACATCCTCGTGATAATGTCCTTGATGATCGATAATTTCCGAAAGCCGACTCGACGACGTTTCTTCGCTTTTCACAAGGATTCATATGACAGGGACATCAGGGGCGTGGATGGGGAGGACGAGTGGCCTCTTTCAGCCTCCGATACTACTGTCACAAACTGCGTTTATTTCTTTTTTTTTCTTTTTTTTTATCATTAATGTATATTATTTATTATAAATAAGTTAAAAACATTGATTTCATTTTGGGTTTTGGTAGGTGTTTACATTTTATACACACAGAAAGAATACCAAACATATTATGCTTTCAGAAAAATGTATACTTTTTTTTCTTTTCTTTTTTTTTGCGCTTTTTGTTGTTGTTGCAGTTGTTGTTGTTTCGTTTTGACAAGAAATGATTTACAAATGAACTATAGCCACGGATTTGCGTTTCCTCGCGTTCTTTCTTGCTTTCCGTTTCATTTTTGTTTTTCGTTTTCTCTCTTTATTATTTTTTTTGTTTGTTTTTGTTTTTCACTCTCACACGTTGCCCTCGTGTCACAGGCATTTAAAAGTTACAAACACCTGGCCACGTCACGCCGCGATTAGAGTCTTTATTTTTTCCCTTCTCTTCCTTTTTTTCCCGCTCTCTCGTTTCTCTTTCCTTCGTTTTTACTACCCCGTTTTTAATTATTATTTCTTTTTTTGTTTTCTTCTTTTTTTTTTTTTTTTTTTTTTTCGTTTTCCCAATCTTCCAACCCGAAACGTCTAACGCAGCGTTACACACTTATATCCATACTCGTCGAACGTTATTACAACTAATAATCGCGGATATCGCATTGCCCTTTTGTGCTCTCGCTCTCTCTTTCTCTTTCATTCCACCCACACACAAATTCATACACACACATACACGCGCGTTCGGTCGGAGACACATTTTTACCGCGATTCGTCGATCGTTTCGACATTCACGTATCGATCCGTTTCGATATATCGATCGTTATCGATTTACGAATATCGTTCGCGAGCCATCGATTCGCGGGTCGACATATCGATATCGACCCCCTAAGAAAGATCGACCCGATATATCGAGATCGACCGGTCGATCATTTCGATATATATATATATATACATACATATATATCGATCGTCTTGAATCGCCTCGATATATCTCGATCACTCGATTGTTTCACACTCTCGCGTCGCATTCTCACAGACGTTTTTTTTCTCTCGCATAACCCTTTCTCACGTACACAATTATGGTCACGACGATTTTTCTTTTTCGCAAATGCACTCGCACTGAAAACCAAGCGATATTATTATTATTCGATAGTATTTTGTTGTTGTTGTTGTTGTTGTTGTTTGTTGTTCTTGTTGTTATTATCTCTTAATATACTTTATTTAATGTATTTATATATATAATTTTTTTTTCATGTTTCTTCCATATAAACTCAGTTTCTTTTTTTTGCATTTTTTATATATTTATTTTTTTTATTTTTTCGACCGAAGTAGGTATGACGTATGCTGCCCGGTGGTGTACGCGCGGCGCTGACGGCGCGAATCGTTGCTGCGCTCGGTGGAAATCGCGATCGATCAATTTTTATTACGGATTGTTAAACTTTGCATTTTTTTCTCGCTCTCTCTCTTTCTTTGCCCCTCACTCGCTCTCTCTCTCGCCCTCTCTCATTCACGCGATCTCTCTCTCTCTCTCTCTCTCTCTCTCCCCCTCTTATTCCTCCAAATTTCTCAACTCATCCTCGTCCTCGAGCCACCGAGCGACGAACAATCGTCTTCGCGCCACTGAAAACAAAAAAATTGTATTTCTTTTTTCAACTTCCGACAGCGTCGTTATGTTTTTTTTTTGTTTAATCGTGCGAGTATTCTCTAGGTCACGCGTTGTGTAGCAATTTCCACCACCTCTCTCGGCGTCTCACTCGTTTTTTTTATTTTTTCTCCATTACCATCCTCGTCGTTTTCGTTGCTTTTCTTGTTCTTTTCATTTTTTCTCTAATTCTCAAAAACTTCCCTCGTCCCCGTCGTACAAAAGTTCTCGACCGAGGAGGGAATTGTGAATTTCTCCGAGGTGGTGCAAACGGCCAATAATGTTCGTGTCTCTGTTTTGTGCGTACGTGTATTTCGTCTTATCGAACGAGAGAATACCAGCATTTTTGTTTTCTTCTTCAATTTTTTTTTCTCCTTTTTTTTTCTTTTTTTTTGGGCAGTGCGCTGGCCCAGCATGAGCGAGCGCAGGCAGTGAGCAGTTCATGCATACGTACACTGTGAGGTGGATACAAAGCGGAGCGAGAGACATGCGCCCGTTGCGTATTTGTATTATTTTGTTTTCCTCTTTCTGCTTTAATCTTTCCTCACCCACTTTTTCTTACTTTTATATTTTCCTCACGTTTCGTTTCCTTTTACAATTTCTCGCATTTCTCTCTCTCTCTCTCTCTCTCTCTCTCTCTCTCTCTCTCTCTCTCTCTCTCTCTCGTATGTGCGTAAAGAATCAAAGGCTCATGTCTCTTGCTACGCGACGACATCGCGTCTTCGCTAGTGAAAATGACGAGGGCCGAATGAAGATACGAAATAATGTATTTTTTCTTCGTTCTCGAGGAAAACGTAAGAAGAAAAGAAAAACGAAAATTTCTCGCGATACGGAGAACAAACGTGATTACGACGGAACAATTACGTTTTCTTCCTTTCCCCGTTCCGTTCTCGTGTTTTTATTTCCCTCGCTCTCGTCGTAAATTATGAAAAGGCGAGGGGAAAAAGAAAAGAAAAAAAACATGATACAAAAATTCTATTAATCGATCGTGCGCGAAACGAATTCGAAGAACGTACGAAACGCGCGTGAAAATTTTGGCCCTCGAGGTTCTCGATAAGGACGACGACGTCGAGGACGACGACAGGAGGACCGAGAGAGCAAACATTCATCAGCTCTGACTCTCTCTTTCTCTCTTTCTCTATTTCTCTCTTTCTTTCTCACTCTCCCTCACACTCCTCCCAAATTACCTAAAGTCACATCAAACGGATGCCGTTTTCCTAATATTTTGTAATTTTAAGGATTTCGGGGCGAAGTTTGTCAGTTTTTTTCTCATTTTAAATTATTGTTTGTTGCTATTTTTCATCATCCTCGTCGCTCATCTTCTTCTTCTTCTTCTTCATCTTCTCTCTCATCGTGTTTGTTTCTCGTTCATGCTTCTTCATCTATTTTTTTTTATATCTTCACGACGTTGTTCCTTCGTTGCTGGATGTTCGTGTTACTGTTTATTATTTTCTTCTTTGTATTCGCTGACGCTGCTGCTTTTAATCTCGACCCTATTTTCTATGTTTCATTTTATTCAATTTTTTCTTCTTCTTCTTTTACTCTCTCTCTCTCTCTCTCTCTCTCTTTCTCACGCTCGCTCTCTCACCCTCTCTCTCTACCTCACATTATCTTTCTTCCTCCTTTATATATATTATATGTAACAATATTTATACGATGAATCGTGAATTTGAGTCACATGCAGAAAAAACTTAGTCGTTTCTGGCACAGATAAAAAAAAACACTTTGGCTTTGCATCTAACGAAGGACTGCAATAAAAACACCACACTAGTAAATGGCACTAGAATCGCTCTCACTTGTGTCACCGACTACTCGTGATTAAAAAGCTTTTTGTCCTTCTCGTCATCATACTCTCATTTCTCTTTCTCTCTCTCTCGCAATATTACTCTCTCTCTCTTTCTCGCACTTTTTTTACCCCTCGATTTTTCTAATTCTTCTCCAGCTGAGATCACTCCGCTCGAGATGGATTCGGCGATTCGGTCGAGCTTTCTTCTCCGTATATCTGTTTTATTTTTTTCTCTTGCCTTTTTCTTTTTGTTCGGGATTTTTCGTGTTTATTTTGCTTTACCCTCTTCTTGCATTTTCTCTCTCTCTCTCTCTCTCTCTCTTGCTCTCACCTTCATCTTCTTTTTCTCCTTATATTCGTTATAAAAATCAGGCGATGTCGCAGTCAGCCGGGCTCGTTCGACTAAGCTAAGCTATAAAAAGGTAACAAATTCAACAAATAGTTGTTACGAAACTAAATCAGTTTTCTTTTTTTTCTTCTTCTTCTTCTTCTTTTTTTTTCTCGGTATCGATAGTGAAAAGTTTTAGGAAAGAACGTATAACGCTCAGATTTAGGTCCTTGTTTGTTCTTTTTTTTTCTTTTTTTTTTTCTTAAATGTTTCTTTTTTTCTTTCATTTTTCTTTTCTTATTAGTTTTCTATTTTCTTTATTCCTTTCGTCGCTGGAAAATTGCGCGCTCCGGTCGGTACGTATCTTCGCTTCTTTTCTTTGTTTCTTCTTATTCGTTTTCGTTTATTTATCTTTACTTATGTTTTTCTTCTTCTTCTTCTTCTTCTTTTGTTTTTGTTTGTTTATGTTTCTAGCTAAAAAGTTGCGCCACACTCGTGTGCACGGTGACGTTTTTCTTTTACTATTTTTTTTTAAATATTTTTCTTTACGCGAATGAGCGTCACGAGGCTCTTGGTAAATTGTTTTCCATCATTTGTACGTCATATAACTTTGTTTCCGGTGCGTTTCGCGATTTTCTCGGCTTCGTTTTCGTCTCGGGTTATATATTTTATTCCTCTCTCTCTCTCTCTCTCTCTCTCTCTCCCTCGCTCTCTCAATCTCATCTTCCCTATTTCTCTCTCTCTCTCTCACTCACTCTCTCACTCTCACTCTCTCGATCTCCTTGACAAAGTCCGCGAAACTAGCGGGGTACCCGTCTTTCTCTTTCTCCCTTGCACTCTCTCTTTCTCTCTCTCTCTCTCTCTCTCACTCTCTCTCCCACTCCCTTTTTCTCTCTCTCTCTCCCTCTCTCTGGTCTGAAGATCTGTAGAAACAGCTGAATCCACTCCCGGGTTTTTGTTTCGTTTTAATTTTTTTTTTCAAAATTTTCATCCTTCGCTTCGTTTATCACATCGATGTTCGTCTACACGAGATTGTATTCTTTGAGATTGGATTGGAGAATCGTGTCCTTCACCGCCGCGAAGACGAATCTAATGTTCTCCGTATCTGCGAATGAAAAAAGAAAAAACATCGAGTTAATTCGAGAATATTTATTTCGTCACTAGAACGATAATAATTATTTTGCGTTTTGTTTCAAACGTGCAATTGTATTTTTTTTGCGTTTTTTTTTTTTTTTTTTCCGTTAGTGAAAAGCTTCGCGAGGGATAACTTACCCAGAGATTCGAACTCCGAAAGATTGTTAGTGCAAGACGTAAGTGAAAAGAACGACATGCGGTTTCGCTGCAATTTTTTTGGATGAAGGAGAGATTTGCGAACCAGCGACCATTCAACGAAACACAATGGACACATGCAACCCTCAATTTTCCTTCTGTTTTTTTTTGCATTCCAATGAAAAAAGAATTTTTCGCCATACGGTGAACGACAGCGATGAAAAATTGTCTCGAGAAACTCTCGAAAATGCGAACGAAAGGTAAAATAAACGAATTGAAATAATAAAAGAGCAAAAAATAAATAGAAAATTTTCGAAACAATTCACAGAGACGATAAACGTGGGTTAAATAAGCGAAAAACCTTTTTTTCGAACAAGGATCGTTTTACATGAACAATTGGAGTTAATTTTTCTTTTATAACGGGCACTGAATATTTTTACAGCGCTAATTTATATTAAGAACGATATAACGATAACAATAACAATAATAATAATAATAATAATCGTTTCGATAAGTTTTGCGATCGAAAAAATTCGACGAATCGCGTGAAGCTAAATTTTCACGCTCGCGGCACTAGTCAACCGAATACGATCGAGTTGACGAGTTAGGCATGAAGATTGAACAGGCTAAAATGTTTATTTCTTTCAAACATACTAATTGGTTAGATCAATAATTTTACGAATGGCTCACATCGGGACGATTCGTCGTAACGTCGAACGAAACACAAAAGACGCTGTTACATAAATATTTTTGTATATCTTCTAGTTTTCTTTTCTTTTCTTTTCTTGTTTTTTTTTTTTTTTTTTTTTTTTTTTTTTGCAAAATCCGGCAACGACAATAGCACTGTTATCCGATTATCCAGATGCATCGACGAACATTTTGTGCAAAGCATGATAAAATGATCTTCGTCGACCGTATTAGCGAATTTTCTTCTTTTTTTTCTTTCTTGTTTGTCTTGAATTTTTTGTGAAAATTGCAAAATGCGAAATTCTCACGGTGGCGAGAAACAACGGTCGAGAGACGATACGCAAGATCATAAAAATTCGCATCTGTACAATAAAGCGCAAAAAAAAACAATAGAACAATATCGACGAATCGTTCTTTTCCAATTTTTTTGTTTCGTTTTCTTTTGTTTTTCATTTCGTTGCCGAGAATTTATAACGAATTTTTCATAATCGAACGATGAAAATTCAAACGAGGGAAAGAAACAGTAGCAACCGACGTGATCGTAGGGTAAAATCTTCGTAAAGACTTTGGGATTCTTTCGTTCAAGCGAGATTGAATTCCTTGAGAGCGCTCTGCATGATAGTGTCCTTTACGGCGCAGAACACGAGTTTGATGTTCTCCGTGTCTGTTTAAGCGAATCCACGTGTGTGCATGCAAGACGTTGATGTTTTTTTTTTTTCAAGGAAAAATAAACAATTATTATTAGACAGATCGTTGAGAAATTCGGTCGGAATGAAGATCGATGAAATATTTGCGAATCGACTCGAAGATGAAAATTTTTCTTCTCACCGCGCTTCTTCTCGATCGATCTTCATTCACCGTTCGTCAAATCGACTCACCCTTACCGAACAAACGATTACGAGAAAGCAAAAGTAACAACAAACGAGTATTTTAGTTACGAAAGAAAAAGCACGATCGGGAGTTTAAGGTTCGAGAAAGCAATATCATGCGAGGTGTTTTTTTTGTTTGTTCATTGCTGGATCGTGCTGGTTTTGTCTACTTCCGGAGGAAGTCGAGCCTACCTGTGGCGCACGTGAAGTGAGAATAAATAATTTTCTCGCTATCCGGATTCAAGTCGACAAACATCCTCAGTATGAATTCTCTAGCTGATATGGCCTCTCTTTGTGGCCCTGCAACGACAATTATACGTACAAGCATACGAAAAGTAGGAGCGAGGGATAAATCTAAAGCTTACAGTTCATACAAGAATTGCTTTTACGACTGATTTTCTTTTTCTTTTTCAATATTTCAGTGTTTTTCTTTTTTCTTTTTTCTTTTTTCTTTCTTTTTCGTTTCACTTTGCTGAAATGATCGTCGCAACGTTCGACTAGAAGAAAATATGTTACTCGTAGCTCTCGATGGTGCGAGACGACTCTCTCGACGTTACGTATAAAGGATTGCAGCGAGTGAGTCATCGGTAAGTGTTACTGGAACAGCGTCATAATTCGAGTTAATCTAATAATTCAAAGATAACTCAATATGCTTTCGAAGGACAGTTTATTGAATTAGCCTCGTCGCTAGTCAATAAAGCCTCTCAAGAGTTTAAGGTTAAGAGAAGCCATCACGGGTGTGGGAATGAAAAGATGAAAAATAAACGCGATTTTCGTCGTGAGAGAAATCGTCGAAATTTCACACGCTTTTCTTTTTCTCTCCTCGTCCTTCGAATGATTTTACTTTATTCGTGGAGAATTTTATTTACAGGAAAATTCGAAAATACTGTGCAGAGAATTATTACAACGGTGTTGGAGGATTTTTGTAATTTACGGATAATTCGAGGATTTAGTCGGGAAATCAAACGGATTTTTGCTTCGACGATTACTCGGTAAATTTACAGCTTTTTCGATTTTACGACACAATTCAACGTTAGCGATAAGACAATTATTCCTTTGTTTTTCTAGCAAACTACTGTTTTTTTTGCTGATTTTAACGTTCAGACCTGTCGCGGCAGTGAAGTGCGAGTAGCACATGCGGTCGGGGTCAGGATTCGCGCTGAGGTACACCTTTAAGATGAATTCTCGAGCCGGTTTATCGTCCAGTTTCGGGCCTATACCACAAATCTTATCGGTTTGAGGAACGTCAACGTTTTTTTTTCTCAACAACTACGTCAATTTTTTAATTACACCGTTACAAAATTTCCAACATTATTGAGAAGAATTAAAAAAAAGAAGAATTCAAATTCTGAACAAAAAAAATTAGTCAAACTGCTCCGATTATTATCGGTCGTAGAGCGAAAAATAGCTCGTTCTATATCGTCGTCGAGTCTTCGTCGCGTCAGAGATAATTCGTCAAAGATATCGATAATTTATCGTTTCCTTTCTCGTGATTTTCTTAGACCATTTGTTTTCAATGTTCCGTTCTATCTTCCTCGCAAAGTTTCAAGTCGGCTTACCGTCGTATTCTGGAAAGTAGTCGACGAGATGGGAGTGCATGATCTTCTCCTCCAGCAGATCTTTCTTATTTAGGAACAGAATAACGGAGGAGTGTTGAAACCAGGGATATGTTATGATCGTTTTGAATAGCGCCTTACTCTCCTCCATTCGGTTCTGTAAGAATAAAATGAAACTTTCGGTCAAAATTGAGCGATCGATTAAAAAAAAAAACTACAAATAACTTAGTTTCCATTTTTCGTGTCTATTTTTTTTTAAGCGTTCGAATAATTTGTTCTCACCTCATTTTCCGACTCGAACAGAATTTGATCATATTCACTTAAAGCTACTAAAAATATAATGGAGGTGACGTTCTCGAAACAATGAATCCATTTTCTTCTTTCGGATCTCTGTCCGCCGACGTCTACCATCCTGCAAGAATACAAAACGCGTTATTAACGTTGTCGACCGGAGAAATTCGTGGCAAAGATAATTTTTTAAAAAATATATATACACAAGTTAAATCGCTACAAGCGAAACAAACTCGTTAAGCACGAAGTAAGAATAAGTAAAAAAAAAAAGCACACATAAACAGACAGACACATTAGTATTAATTTCCTTATTCCTTCTCAAGCAAAAATCATGCAAGCAAAGATTCTTAAAGCAAAAAAAAGGGAACTTCGCTTTGACAAAACTGACAACGACGTATCGAAACTCGATTGACGAATGAAAATCAGCTTCGACCGATTTTTCCTAGCTTTTCTCTACAACACAGGATTTGTTACCGTCGAGTCCATCGGTATTTAGCTACTTAGGGGTTGTCGAGCGTAAAAGAAATACTTTGTTTTCTTTTAATTTAAAAACACTTTAGAATCAACGACGCGATAAAAACAACTTTCTACAATTTTTCAACTGAATAAATTGTTTTTTTTCTTCTTGATATTTGAATTATCGTTGTTTCGCGATTTGGTACCTAAATATGATGGAATCCAGATCGAATGGATATTCTATAATGCCAGTTGTAGGAGCTCGAGCACGAAGAATGTCTTGCTCGGTAGGCAGATAATCAGCCGCTTCGATACGTTCTAAGTCACTAAGATAACTGTAAACAAAGAGAAAACGAACGAGGGACAATCTTTCTTAGTGCCATGCCATGCAGTTTTGAAAATGTTTTTTTCACCGGTATCCTATAACGATTCGTCACCACTTTGTACCAAAACACAAAAATGAATAACTAGTTTGTTTTTTTTCTTCTTAATTTTAAATTAATCTTCTCGTAAAAAAATCGAACAAATAAATTCTCTCAAAATCGAGAGAAATGAATTTTGGACGTTTCCTTACAGATAATCGTTAATTTCACTTCCAACCAAGTTTCAACGTTATCGATTAACCAATATTTCGAGTACAATCTTGTGTTTTAGCCAAATATATGAAAATTCATTTAAACCGAAAAGTTTTCTGGAAAATTGTCAATGTTATTTTTTTCTACAACATTATTTTCCCCAACTTTTCGGTCATTATTAATGTTTGAAAGCAACGTTCCGAACACCATAATCTTCCAACGAGAAACTATTCGAGAAACGAAGCTGAAAGAAAGACAAGACGTACGTATAAATAAATTGTAAATTGTTCTGTAGGAAGAAAAACCATGCGTGGCCCAGAATTTCGTCAATCTGCAAAGATGACAAACGTGTAATCGGATCCGTTGATAAGCATCGTTGTCGTTTCTCGGTCAGCAAATGACGAGAGAGAGAGAGTGAGAGCGTCGAAACAAATTTGGAGCAACGAAGAACGAGGTAATTGCTCTTTTCAGCGGATCATCTTAGATCGCAGCGAACGTGACGAAAAAGAGAAACAGACTCGTGGCGAATATCAACGGATCGGATTACGAAGAAAGCGAAAACGGAAGAAACACAAACATGCTGGCAAACTGTAACGAGAGAAGAATAGTTTTGAGATATTAGTCACATGATGCATCAAGATAGAGAGAGACAGAGAGAGAAAGAGAGAAAGAGAGAGAGAGAGAATAAAAGACAAAACATGACAAAACGAGGAGATTCTCGATCCCGATGCGATGCACAGGCAGGCAGTCAGGCAGTTTTCGTTGCATTCTCGCCTCGACTTGCGACAACTTTTTCTTTCTCTTCCGTGGCAGCTTTGCGACATACCTAAATCGGATTTCTTCCAAATCAAATGGATATTCAATTATACCAGTTGTGGGCACTCTCACACGAAGAATGTCCTGTTCTGTAGGGAGGTAGTTTGGCGCCGCGACTCGGTCTATCTCCATTAGGTAGCTGTAACAATCGGCTCTTAGTACATCGTCGAATATTACGAAAAAATAATCTTCGCGAATTTAAGAAATTAATTCATCGGAAAAAAATTAAAATACGTTTTTTTTCGTCGAATTGTCATTCTGTTTTATATTTATATCTTGCCCGATACTTGATCGTGAGTCGGAACGAACTCTTCCAAAATGTTATAAGGATCAAATTGATCAATCTTGAAATATTTCTTAACCAAAGTTTGGAAGAGTTTTCGAGAATTATAGAAATTATAAAATCAAGGAAAATCCGTTACTACGAGTTGTATTTTATTTTTTATTTTTTCTCCCTTCGAGTTCACAGTCTCTCGGGTGAATCTCCACACCGTAAGGCTAGATATTTTTGGCAATGGAGAATATTCTTCGTGATCTCACGTTCGAGACACGTGGGATTTTTAATGGCATTCTCGTCGACTTATAAAACTAACGATAAAAACGTTAGAAATTCTTACTATTTGGCAGAATCCGTAAGTTGGTATTCTCGTCGACGGTCGTAACACTCTTGAATACCAGCGTCTGCCCACAAATCCTTAATGGCTTCCACGTATGGACTTTCGAACGTCGTTACAGTTTCAAAGTCTATACTTCTCACCAGTTCCGCTTTTTCCTGCATTATCGAATTAAATACGTGAGATAATTCTCGTACGTCGATATTGTACAAGGAGGAAAATTAAACGTATAGTCACAACGATACTCACTACATTCGCAGATTCTCCGTATTGAATTTTGAGTAGGTCCATCGCTCGTATCATCGACTGCATCGCCATGAATATATTTTGATAAACGAGCTTTATGAAGCCTCTCTTATCGTCGTCCGAGTATCCAGAACCGTGGATAATTCTCATCTGTTTGATGAAGGTCGATTTACCCGATTCGCCAGTGCCTGAAAACGAAAGAAGAAGACACTAAATTTTAATCAACTGTTTCCAATATCAAAACTTTTTCTTATCGACGAATTAATAATTATCGACGATTAAATAACATTTTAATGAGAAATAAAGAAAAACATTTGTTCGACGTTTGCTAACTTCGCGAATATTTTTTCAAACTTTGAGGAAAAACGATTATTCCAAGTTGGATTGTATTTTTGTGTTAATACATAGCGTCCCGATATCATAATTTTTTAATCGATCGAACGTTAATCGAATTACAGGATTTATTTCAAAATTTGCACAAATCCCAATATTTACAAAGAAAAAATTAATTCCTACAGATTCTTCAATAACGTCGCATTCGCGCGTAACGATTTATTTAAAAAAATTAATTTCTCTACTATCGAGAATATTTCGAGTGTTTTATAAAAAAATTAAAAAAATAAATGATAATTCATATTTCCATTAAAACGTCATCTTGCCAAGGAGAGAAAATTAAGAGCGAGGAAAAAAAGAGCGTGGAGACGAGCGAAAAAAATTCATTCTCGACGTCGCGAGTGCTTTTTCTTTCGCCAGACCAGTCGATTTCGACGTTCGGTGCCAGGAGGGAAATGGTATCGCCTCTCACACCCAAAGCAACCCTCGGCAGCCAGCGCGCGTTGCCTCTGGTCATACGCCGCTGGCGCAAGGCGTCGACGCTCCACGTGTTTCCGAGAAACATAACGTAGCCGTCCAGGCGCCACGAAATATCGAGCAGCACCGGCGCAAAAAATTCCCACTCAATTTCAACTTTTCGTCGATCGTGTCAAAAACATAAAAAACATCTCTAAACCAAAAATTCTCGTTCAGCATTCTTTTCATACGATGTGCAAAAAATCTACCGTAACTATTTTTTCCTCCCTAAAATTAAAATTAAATATTTTCCCTCAAAAAAAAAAAAAAAAAATTTGGCTGAGTAAAATTTTCGAAAAATTTCCTTATTTAAAAGTACGCTCATTTTCCTTCCTCGTGGATCAATAAAATTTGCAAAAGAGACAAAATCATTAAAAATTATTCGAATGAAAATTTGCCAAGCTTTTTCCCTTTCGAAATTATCACCGGTGAAAAAAAAATCGTCAAATTTGTAATTTTTTACTTTTAAATTTGTAAAAAAAAAAAAAAAAAAAAAAAAGAAGCAAGACGTTCGCCGGCTGACGAAAGAGGCGCCATCGTCGTCGTTGAGACCGCGAGGGATCTGACAGTCTTATATAGGAGCAGCGCGCAACAGCGAGAGCGAGAAGCTCGTTGTGTTTCGCGGCGTCGCCGTTCTTCGTGCGGCGTGAGGGCGTGGCGCTACGATCGACTCTCGAAAATCATGAATGAAAATTGTGTGCTATGACCGGCGCCGACGCCTCTGCTGGCTCGGTGCCTTCTCTACAGCCACACAAACAGCCGAGAGCGCGCCTCGTCACGCGCAAATCTTTCGACTTTACCGTAACTGTGGTACACGGACGTATATATATATATATATATATATATATATATATATATATATATATATATATATATATATATATATATATATTAGTTCACATCCATATATATATATATATATATATGCATGTCGTTTTCGGCGATGCGGTGCCCTGCGGCGCGCCATCTTTAACGTCGCCGCCCCTCGCGCTCTCGAGAAAGCTCCACGTCGAGGAGAGTTTTCATACGAAAATCCTCGCATAGTAAATTAAAGTTCGGGGCAACCGGGGTCACGCGCACAAAAATCAAGCGAAACTACGACAATTCAAGAAAAAAGACAAACGAACGTTTTGTTTTTTTACCATTTGTTCAAAATAAAAAAATTAAACAGATAGTACGAGCAAAGGAATAAAAGAGAAACGATAATTGTCTCGATAACGTGATAAAATAAGATTTTTTTTTATTTTTGCAATGTTTTCGGGATAAATATAAATTAGCGAAATCGTATAAATTTTGTAATTAATACGAGGGTATTAATTCGAAGGATTTGATGACGGAAAATGGTAAGAAATAAATTGAAGGGGATGAAAAGGTTGGGGAGAAAGAAAAAAAAGTTGAATAAATTTGGCGGGAATTAGCGACGTAATTTCGCGATAGCCGATAGTTCTTACGAACGTGTATATGTATATAGGCGACGGTCGTTCTTCAACCCGGAGCCACTTTATATTATTAAGCCAACCATTGCCGGAGCAAGAACGGAAATTATCGAGGAAACGAGAATTATTCATTCGTTTATACCGAGATAGAGAGTCGATGGAAAGATATAGGGAGGAAGGGGGGAGGGGTTACGAATGGATGGAGAAACTCGTGATTCGTTGAAAGATAATCTGGAAAATTTCAACCGGAGCTTGGGCTTGAACTTTAACGAAAAACTTTCGGAGAATATTTTGTCCGGGTGCGAAATAACATTTGCGGGCAAAAAATTATATCGATGATATAAATATAACAAAATGATTTAATTTTGATTAATTAAAAGCCAATGAAGTCTATGGGGCAAAAAATAATTGATTTGCTTTTTTTTTTGAACTTTCACTCCGTTTCGAAAAATTTTCGCTCGACTGGGAAACGACTGGTGAACAAATGATATCAATATTAGATGAAAATTAAAATTAATGAATTTCTTTGAATTAATGAGAATTAAATTGAATTTCATCGAATGAAAATAAATTCAATTGTTTTTTTGCACCCTTTACTTCGTTTCGTTGAAAACGTGAAGTTAATGTAAAAACGAAAATTCAATAAATGCGAAAAATAAACGACGTCAAAATAATAATAATGATTTGCTGTACGAATAAAAACGGATGTTTTTTGTTTGTTTTTTTGCTTTTATCGAACATTTTTGAATCGTCGACAATCATCGAGCATTTGCCTTCGGGGTAATCGAGAATTTGAAGATCGCGACAACGAACTCTCGCGAGAGGGGCGAAAGTGTCTTTCGCGCGAGGCCATCGGGCGCGCGCCGAAGAGACGCCCGATAAACGCGTCTTCTTCGGTCGCTCTCGCGCGAGAGAGAGCCGCGTCGCTACGCAAGCAGCACGTGCATTTGCCAGACCGGGTTTAAAAATAAAGGAGGCGCCGTGTCGGAAGGACATGTATGCGTGTATGGGACAGAGGGAAGAAACTCCTCTCTCCCTCTCTCACTTTTATAATATACATGCGCGTCTCAATCTCTGGAACGGACTTTGATAAAGAAAAAAAAATGTCGTCTGCTTTGGCTGCGTAAAACGAAAAAAAAAAATAGAATATCATTTTTTTTCAATCGTTTAAAAAATATTGATTTTTGTTTCGTGGAGATATTTGAAAATTGTTTAAAAATACGCGTTATCGTTCAAAAGTCTGGGTACAAATGGTACACGTTTATCGAATGAATATTTTTCAATAAAGACATTTTATTAAAAATATTTCTCGACATTTTTAGGACGAGACTGGATATCATTCAGTGACCTTGTGGTTCTAACGAGCGCATCTGAAAATGCGCCTCTTCCTCTCCATTTTTTAAGCACTGTGACACACATTCGAGAATAGTAATATATATAAATAAATGAAAGTAAATTAAAAATCGAACGAGTGAAGATTTCGCAGGAATTACAAATTTTAAAATTTTTATTTTATTTTATTTTATTTCAACAGTTTAAACATTTTCGCCGAAGATAATATTCGCAGACATCGCTGCCTCGGAAAGGGAGGGGAGGCGTCTGCTAAGGATGCGTTCATTGCCTTCTAAGGGGAGAGAGAAAAAGAGAGAGAGAAAGTGAGTGGCAAGTTCCCCTCGTCCCTCTTTGATTATTTCCGGTTCGCGTTTTTTTTATATATTTTTTCCTGTTAACGAGACGCGACGATGGCAAACGCACCGTCTGAGTAGAATTGGCTCTTGCGATCGGGTCATCTTTCCCTCCACCCCATCACTCTTTCTCACTCTGTCTGTCTGTCTGTCTGTCTCGATCGTTCTCATTTCATCTTGTTCTCTCTCTCTCTCTCTATCTCTATCTGTCAGGTCAGAAAAGATGATTCACGGGAAAGTCAGAAACGCTCGAGAAAAAAGAAAACATCGAGCTTTCGAAAGAAAGAATCGAGAGCAACGAATGTCGAGAGATTTTTGACCTCACGAAGAAGGTTATACGAGAGAATTAATTTTGGAACGATAAATCAAATTTTTGTTTTCCTTGCTCTTTGATACGAGCGACATCATCGATCGTTAATCGTTAATTCAATGTTCGATTAATTAAACAATTTTCATTCAAAGTTAAATATCGATAAAACATTAATATTTTATGAACGAGGGAATTCACGGTTCAATTCCCTACAATGTAAAACGAGGTTCTGATACGAATAATAAAATATTCGTTAAATTGATTAATCTTTGTCCTCAATGAAATATCGACAAATCGATATAAATATTTTAACGCGAAGAAAATCGTATTTTCAATTTCCCAACATTATTAAAATATTCTCCCGACGAGTAAGAACATTTGTAAATAAAGCGTAAAACGATCAAAGTCAAATTGCATCGTTAAAAAAATTTTAGAAAGACCAAAACTAAAAAAAAATCCTATATTTCGCGATATTCGCCATTCGCTCCAAAAAGTCACCCTTATATAAACAATGGAAGCACGTCGCACGCGCAAACGTTGCTCGTCGTTTTCTCGACTCTCAAAAAAAAAAACAATCCCAACACATTGAAACCGTAACTCGGTCACGTGACTAGAAATAAAAATTGGTCGAGTTTCGGAGAATTTCCTCCATTTTTTTTTTATCTTTTTATCTCCGTTTGGACAATTGGTCCATGGTGTTTACGCGACCAGGGGCTCCGGTGTGCGATCGCCGATGCGATAAATTTTCGCGTGATCAAAAAATTCGTTCCCCCTCGAGTATTCGCGTCCACCAACCCCCTATTCCTCCTCTCTTTTCCCTGGTCACCGCTCGTTCCGTAGACCATAGGGGAATACTAAATCCTACGAACGAGGTCGTCGTAAAAACGGCAATTAGCATTCTGCAATCCTTTACAAGGTATAGCAACCGTGAGCCGAGGCAGTAGACGCTTGTACGAGAGGTGCGAGAGAACGTGCTCGAATATCTCTCTCACCCCCCACCCCCTCCTCCAGCCCCCTCTCGTTCGATATCACTCTCTCTCTCTCCCTCTCTGTACATTTTTCAGCGAATTTACCGCAGCAGCAGCAGCAGCAGCAGCAGTGGAGTACAGAAGCGATATCGAACGATAAAGTACTTCAGGGATCGGACGTTGCTAACGGGTTGTTCGCGTGTAAACAACGTGTTACTATTGTTCGGGGGGAGGGGAGAAAAATTAAAAGTTAGAAGAAGAAAAAAAACAACGTCTGTGTTACGTACGTGAATACTTATCGTTCTTTCACTTTCGTGTCGCGTATTTGAAAAATTTTTACGCCATTCACGAACGATACGTTATTTTTATTTTTTTCGATAACCACCCCTGTCCACCCACGTGTGTTTTAAACGGTGGGAGTAAATTCTTGGAAAGAGGAAAAACGAGCGTTTCCATCATCACGCACTCTGGTGGGTATTTCGCAAAAATCGCAAGGCAATAAAAAAAATAGGAAAAGCTTTTTAATGAAATTTTTGAAAAAACCTTTTTTCGTTTGATTTTTGTATTTTTTTTGTTTTTGTTTTTTCAAATTTTTTATTCGACTCTCGCGTTCGAGGAAAATTATTTCGTATACGAGATGTTGTCGATGAACGACGTTCAATGGGGATGTTTTTTTTATACCACGTTGCTCGGCACAATTTGCGACAATTTTTTCGGAAAATTGAGACTTTTGGTCAATCGAGTTTATTTCGAGTTGAAGATTTTTTTTTTCATATATTTTTTTTTATTTTACTCGGACGAAACGTGAAATAATAAAATTGCGACTATCGAATCGATGTGAAAAAAGCAAAAATGTTAATTGAAAAATTAAACGCTTTATTTATTTCCCAAATTGCGATGTTAAAAAAAAGAAACAAAAAAACAAAAATCAACCTGTTCTATAAAAAAGCGAACGAGTTCATTATTACTTCGTTTTCTTTTTCAATTCTCCATTCACGAACGAAGAACGAAATATTTCTGTGTCGACACACACGAATCGAAAATTACCGATATTATTACACACGTGCCGTACTCGAAACGAACAATGAAAGAAAGAATGAAGAAAGAAAAACAGAAAAAAGAAGAAAAGAAGAAGGAAAAAAAACGGTATCGCACACGTTTCGTTCCTTTGTGCCGTTTCATCCGTTTTCTTTTCTATGCACGATGAAGAGGAGAGAAGAAGAAAAAAAAACAGAAAAAAAGCATTTTTTCGTTATTTCCGTCGTACGAGCTGGTATCATGCAAATGAGAGTATGACCCATAGTCGCAATCGCGAATGGATAACATTCTTGTCTGTATGTATGTGTCTATATGTCTATGTATGTATGTGTGTCGAACGGAAGAGAAAACGCGAAGGATGAGAAGAAAAAGAAGAAGAAGAAGAAGAAGAAGAGGGAGAAAGACGAGAAGACCGGAAGTGAGCGTATTCCTCGTTACACTGCCAGCCGAGCACCGGCATCGCCCACGCGCATGTAAACGTTTCACCGAGGCAGAATACGTGCACGTTGCTTTTACACGTTTTTATGTATATATGTACGCGGGATATATATGTAGGAGGGATATATATATATATATATATATATATATAAATACTTTATAAATAGAATTATACACGTATGATTGTAATTACCAACATAAACGCACAGAGAACTAAAGCCGGTTGTAAATTTCACGTTTAAACACGTGCTTTTATCTCTGTCGTTGCATCGATAATTGTATCTTGAAAAAAAGAAAAACAACGTACGCTTTTTTCTGGGGAGAGAAAAAGTTGGAAAAGTTTCGATGGTGATTTAATCTTCCGAAAATATCTAACGGAATCTCTATCGGGGAAAAAAGTAAATATAGAATTTCAAAGAGGTATGAAAATTCCTCATCGAGCTGGACGAAGATAGACGAAAATTTTCCGAGACGTTCCTAGGGGCTGATGAAAAATTGTATACATTACAATACAAAAAAAAAATTAAAAAAAAAAACGACACACAAATTTGTACTTTCTCTAACGATATTTAAACTCGCGAATCTTTAAACATGACACGATATTTTAATGATCTTATTTATCAGTGAGTCAATTGCCCAACACTCCTCACATAAATACGTGTATTACGCATGTTTTCGTCGCGTCGCCTTCGAGTCTGTTATTCGCGATACAAAAATGGCTTGGCCCACGTTTAAAGGAGAGCCACTGCTCTTCTCTTCATATATAAATATATACATATATATATATAAAATAGGAGATTTGTGTAGTATAAAAGTAGAAAGAGACAGGTTTCTCGAAGGCAACGAATGAAAAGAGAAGGAGGGAGTTTGGAAATATATAGAGCTGGGAAATAGCGAGAGGGAGTGAAGAAACAAGAGTGAGGAAAGGATGAGTGGAGTGTGGGGAGTGGAGGGGGCGGGGGGGGGGGGGGGCAGTCTCGGACGCGATGCCTCGGCCTGGCCGATAAGAGAGTGAATGGAATCGGGTGTGGGTGCACGGGCGCCATGGGTCGAATATAACGCACTCGCGCGGCCGCGTGCGTACGGGTGCGCGTTCGTTTCTTCGTGTGCGCGCACGCGCGTGCGTTTGGTGCGTGCGCGCGCCCAGTGTGGCCCGCTTCACACTCCTTCTCGACTCTCTCTCTCTCGCTCTCTCTTTCTCTCTCTCTCTCTCTCTAGCGACGTGAAATAAAATAGAGCCTGAAAAAGAATTTGCCGCGCCCTAGAGCTCGTCTCTTTGCGTGAATTCGGCGCGATCTGACCCCCCCCCTCCCCCACCCCCTCACCGCGCCCCTCTTTTTCTCTCGATCTCTCTCTAGCTCTTTCTCGTACTTCGTGCTTCTCTCGAGTAGAGGCACACGCTGATAAGAAAGGGTGAGCAAAAAAAATAAAATAAAGATGAAACATCGTTCCAGGTCCGGCTAGACAAAAAATAATCATTGAAAGTATAACTTTGTTGAATTGAATATAATTATACATGGACGCGTGGCTATCTCGACGTTGGTTCGTTCGGGAATAAAACTTTGTCGATGAGAGAGAGAGAGAGTTAGTAGCGAGTACGTTTTTTTCGTTTGTTTCGATAAAAATGGAATTTTTACAAATGAATTTTATCGAAAATCGAAATATTTGGCCAATCGCTAGAGATTCGATCGATCGTGTGGAATCCGAGTGTAGACAGAGACATAAAATTGACGATAATCCGTGAAAACGATAAATTTGAAATATTTCTTTACGACGATTCGTCGTTTGTACTTTTCTTTTTTTTTCATTTTTTTCTGCTTTTTTTAATGCAGAGTCTGACCTCCTTCGCCTGAGTTACCGATGTCCAAGGGTAACACGACGGTATATTTTTTTTTTCTTCTCGGTTACGAGAACCCCGTAGCCTCGGCTGCTGGATGAGCTCTCTCAACCGTAAAAACATGTATGTACCACGTAGCTCCAAGATCGCACAGTCATTGGCATCCTTAGACAGTAAAATAAAAATAAATCGAACTATCAACAAACGCTGTCTGTCTCTCTATCTCTCTATCTCTCTCCTTCGATCAATGTTTTTCTCACAATCAAAAAGTATTAAAATTTATAATTAAAGAATGAAAACAAAAAAATTGCATCGTATTATTTCAATCATAGATGAACGTGAGCGTTCATAGAGACGTTATAAATGAAAATAAAAAATGTAATTAAAAAGTATAAAAATGTAAATGTTTATCTTATTGTTTTGTTTACTGAATTTAATTGACCCTCGTATTTCTTTTCTCCAACGACGTCGTAATGACTTTTGCTACGCGAAGAGGCGGTGGGGGGCGCGTATATAATTCGCGAATGTGCCAATGACTGTATCGTCCTTCGAAGCGAGCTACAAAGCTCCGCTTGTGTGTACGATCCCGGTATATTCTACATGAGTAATATGCGGAGAAACGCGCGAGAGCGCATCAGCCCCGTTTACGCCTCGTTCGCCATCCGAACGACGAGAGAGAGAGAGAGAGAGAGAGAGAAAGAGAGAGAGAACCCCATTCGCCGAGAGCGCTTTGCGCTAGAAGCGTGTTGAGTGAACAAGAGGCAAGACCGTAGCAGTAGGCATCACCCCGGCTGGAGATGTGTATGCATCGATGCAACGATGAGAAACGACGTCGTAGCCGCCGAGAGAGCTTGCAGGCTCGTAGCTTCTGGATCTGAGGTTCGCGCGGTACACGGTGGCGCCGCAGAGGTCGTGCGAGCGAGCGAGCGAGCCTGCGACTGAAAGAGAGAGAGAGAGAGAGAGAGGAAGAGCGCTAGTAGGTGAGAGGAAGGGAGGGGGGACAGCCAATACACACTCGCGACGACGTCGCCCTCGCGTCCCCCCCACCACAGCTCCATCGTCACCGCAGCCCATTCCCCAGCGCGCACCCTTTATCGGCCCCTCCCGCGCCCTGTCCTCGACCTGAACAAACTCGAGAGCCTCGCGTCTTTTCCCGATATTCGGTGAATGACACAGGCCTCGAGCAAACGTTATAGTATTACTACAATATATAAAGTAATGTATATAGTTAGCCAACGCCGTTCGCTGCCCTCTCGTGTCCTTCATCGTCGCGTTGCGTGTCCTTTACGTCCTCATTCCCCTCCTCCATCCCCACGCTACCCTCTCGCGCCTCTTGTCGCGCATTCGTGACTATTTTCTTTTTCCTCTTTCTTTTCATACCGACGTCGTTATCTCGCGACCTCGGGAAAGAAAAGTTGAGTCAGGTCGAACGAACGATGAACTCAGGTTCGTTTGGTTTACTTATTAAGGTGGTAGAGCGCGGGACTAAGATCGAAAGCTTTCAAGATTATGTGTTGTTTTGTGATATTCGACCTCGGTGACCTCGAATCAGGTCATGTACGTGAAATTTAAATTCGGAGTTTGCTCTTCGACTTTATTTGACTTTCAGATGACCCGGGGAAAGTTGAAGGCTCGAAGGTCCGTCGTCTCGTTTGATATTTGACCTGAATGACACTCGAGTCAATATATTAAGGTCAACTCCGTAAAATACTGTAAAACGCGAATGTGTACTATTTAACTTTTGTAAAAGGGTGGCCGAACATTGAAATTTCGAAATTTGTTCGATACCTCGCCGAGGGCTGACCTTAATGGCCGTCGGTGAGGTCAACATTTAAAAAAATGAATCTCGTTCGGTTCTTAAAACTCAAAATATGGAAGCATCTTGTTTTACTGACGTCTGGAATCGACCTTAAGAACAAATTCCTATTTAATTCGTCAAGCGACCTTAAGTACATTCGAGGTCAAAGTCACGAAAATTTCTCCATCGTCACGCGTTCAACTGCTCGACAAAGTAACTCTCTTTCAACCATTTATCATTCTTCAACGAAATTTGAGGTCTTTGCCGTGAAATTTTCATTGTTCCGACCTCAATCGAGTCATCCAATATCGTACGTGGCGGCAAGTGGTACGGACCAAAGGCGTGAAAAAGCCGTACACCACGAGGGTTTCCAGAGTAAAGCAAAGACTATCACGAAGATAAGGTCGGAGATGAGGTCTCAGGTCTCTCCCTCTCTCTCGCTACCTCAAAGTATAACCGAAAAAGCGCATACATGATGTTAAGGTTAAGTTTGAGTAGTGTCGGACGGTGGCGAGTTTCTTTGAACTCAGCTGTGCTTTCTTGTGCTTTTTCGCCACACCGAGAAAAGCACACAGCACCCCTCGTGATGAATATCCCAGTTACATATACATATATATAGTAATTACACAAAAAAGCTTTTTTCCCCCTCATTGCATTAATAAGCTTCTCGACTCTATATATACCTGGCTCATCGGGCAAATTTCGCAACCACAGCAAACGGTGATTCCCGAAGAGATTCATTATAAACGCGCGTTTAAGGCGATAATATATTGCGGGAAAAAAAGTAGAAAAAAAAGAAGAAAAAAAGACCGAGAGTAAAAGAACAGCCAAGTGAGCATCGCAACACGAGCGTGAACGCTAGGAGGGTTAATAGACACGAGACTATAATAGATTCTTATCGAGAGAAAGACCTATATAGCATTATAGATAATGCCAATGCTGCGAAAGCTCCGCGAGCATCGAGTAAAAATAATATCTAATACACTATATAAATTCATGACTATTATTATTATCGTGCGTCGATGTACGCGTTCATGTGTGTATTGGTGTGTGTGTGTGTGTGCGTGTTTGTGTGTACTTTTTTTTCTCATCGAAGATAAGAAGATATTATACGTCGTTCGAAGTTTTTCTTCGGTGATTTTTATTTTTCTCGGCGAAGGTACGTTTTTCTGTTTTTTTTTCTGGTTCGCGACACTGTACGTTTGCTCGAGAATACTTCGTGTATACGTCGGACGAAATACGTGTCTATGGATTTTTTTCTTCTTTCATCCGATTGAAAAGCGCGTTCTCTAGGGATTCGCTCTTTAAACATTTTCTTCTTGGGCCTAGGGTCTTTTGTTTTTTTACCGTGAAACTTTTGTATTTTATATATTATAAAAAAAATAGAAACAAAATTTTAATCATTTTTCATATATTTTCGTTGGGTTATTAATTACAAAAATCTCAATTTTTTTGTCTTTTTGTTTCGTCGTTAATGATTCTAGAAACTTTTCTATGCCGTCGCGACGAGAAAACCCTAGACACAATTTTCCTTTTTCCGGATAAAAATTTCCGATTATTTTCTTTCTCGTTCGATCTATTCGCGATTCATCTCCCTCCCCCCCCCCGCCGCCCAAAAAATCCATCCCGAGAAAATTTTTAGTGACACTTCTTCCCTCCTTCGCCTAGGGATTTTTCTTTACCCCATTTTCACTTTCTAAAACTCTTGATTTCCGTCGCAAATATATAGTCCCTTTTATCACGCGTTCATATTAATCGTAAATAGATAGTAAACGAGAGAAATACGCGAACATCGTGTGTGAGAGAGAGAGAGAGAGAGAGAATTCGAAGCGTAACCTTCCAGGGCGGTGGGCTCAGATAGCGCTGGCAGAACCGGGGGTTGGTGGTTGTGTGTGCGGGTCGATAGATGCCGACGAGCGCGCTTCCCCAGGCCATAGCCGCACCACCGCCCCGATATTCCTCTCACTCACTCCCGCGCAACGACCCCCCCCCCCGCCCCGCGCCCACCCCTCCCCCCACCGTGCCCCTCGCGAAAACGCCGGCGCTCCCCCCACTCCACCCCGCCCGCAAGCCTGCACGCCCCACGCGAACACCATCGCTACGAACCCTTCGCGCACCCATGCTACAGATCGCTTTTCTCCAGCACTCCTATACCACTGCATATATATATTTATATACATAGCTATGTTTATATACATATGTATATATGTATATATGTGATATTGGCGATGGTTGGCTGTCTGCCTAACACACTCGTATCATGCCCATATCGTATCGCGAGCCTGCCCGAGGCACGATCGACGATAAATCATTATCCTCGTGGATCAAAAAACTTTATACGAATTTTCCCTTCATTAGTCCGATACGAGAGTTTTATTATTGTTATTATTATTATTATTTTTTTTTTGTTTGCCAATAAATATTTTCGATACAATGAAAAAATTCTATATTTTTGTGTTTTATTCGTATGATTTTTATTTTCGGGCACGTTACGATGGACTCGTGGTAAGGTTGAAGGCTTCGGGGGGGGGAAAAGGGAAGAAACGAAAATTAATCGAACGAGTGTTTAATTGGTTGATCGTATTTTTCGAAGGGTCCCAATTTTTTTGGAAATATGTTGGTACCTATTTACGATACGAGGGAAGAGGAATAAGGATACGTGCGGATAGGGCACGCGACCGGGAACCGGTCGAAAGTTAAACTGTGGCGAACTCGCGGTGGATGCCAATGAACTCTGAGAAAAGGGGGGGTGGGGGCTGCTTTTAGCAAGCCCTCGAGAAAAAGTGTCTTACGATTTTTTGCCACCTTATCCATTTTCCAATTGTTTTTAAGGAAAGAAACGATTATTTGGCATCGATTAAAATTTAGCGATGAATAAAAAAAATGTTTGATTAGAAAAAAATAAATTTATGATAAATGTTTTTATTTCGTCAAAATTGTCGATCGGTCGATGAATTTTGATGGAACGAAACGTCGAGAATAAAATCGTGTGGAACGAAAAACGTGAGAATCGCTAAAAATACAACAAAAAAAAATCTTTTTTACGAATAATAAAAATTTCGACGAATGAAAAATCGCAAAGTTCGTTCGATTTTGTTCGCCTTTTTTTGTGTGTTCTTTTTTCTTCTCGTTTGTCTCCCTCGTTCGTCGCTTTTAGTCGATCAAAGTTCGAGAACGAGGCACGTTCTAAGTTGGCCAGGTGCAGGGCAAGGACGAGGACGAACCGAGCGGGAACCGGTCCCCGTCTCCTCGTCCCTCGGCCCGCGTGTGCGTGCTCGTTCATTCCCGAACGCCCGTGAGCGCAAAAGTTTAATGCCAATGAACCCTGAGATCGTCCGAGACCACGTGGTCATCTCGAGATATGCAAGAAGGAGAAAAACCGTTTTAACAACGAAACGATCTTTCTCATATTATTTCACGTCGGTGTATCTCCTTGATCCTGGGAAAATTAATTTTTTTCTTTGTTTTCGTAAATAAAAACCCCAAATTCAAAAGAAAAGAAAATATTTTTTTTTATAATTTGCCATAATTCCGGAACATTTAAATTAATTCTATTTCTTGCTTTGACCTCGAACAAAAATATATTTAAAAAATTGCTTATTTTAGTGAAAAATTAAAAAATATATATTTGTAAGAAAAATTAGAAAAATTGTTTTTTTTTTCGAACTAACACCGAGACGTCCTTGTAAAATCGTCGCTGCGCTATTATTCTCACTTTATTTAAAAAACGAGAGAGAGAGCGTGAGCGAGAGAGAGAGAGAGAGAAAAAAAAGAATTGCGCCTATTTCGAGACACAGATCGACGCTTAATTCATCGAAGACGCTCGTTTCGCGAATGATTTGTTTTTACAATGGCGAAGAGACCTCGATTATTTGCCGGCGCTCATTACGCTCGTTCCTTCGACCAATTGTGTCAACAAAATTTCTCACCTTCGTGCAGACGAAAAGATGAAAGACGCAAAAAAGAGATAAAAATTCTATTTCCTCGCGAATTATTGCGACTCAGCGAATAATTCAATAATCGACAAAGAGAGATTTGATTTGATTTGATTTGTTTATTTGTTATGCCCTAGTGTGCTTAGGGGCAAACTGTAACCATGTTACAAGATAATGTCAAGTTTTTATCAACATGAAACTACATCAAATGAACTTATAGTTTAGATTCTATACAAAAATAAAGAAAAAGTAGTATAAAATAAACCACATAATAGTATGTGACAATAATACACTAGTATTACCAACGAGGGTAATATAGAACTGACCATAAAGGCCTATATCGTATATAGATAATTAAACTAAAACTAAGCTCATAACGCATAAACTAAAATATTATAATATAAGGAACCAAGAAGCTGAAGATACGTATACAAGAAAAGAAAAGATGGGCATGCACTTGCATATTTTAGTATCACGTAGCTGGGAATGCTGTAATAAATCTCTCGCAGTCCGACCCAGGAAAGAATCACTACTTGCGCTGAATTGTCTAGTTTTCATCATAAAGCTAAGTACCCTGGTTCTATCTGAGACCATCCTAGTTGCCTTCAGCTGCCAATTCACTCCCCAGCAGGTAATTAAGTAGCCTAGTCTTAAACACATCAATTGAAGATGCAGAAGTTACGCTCACCGGGAGCGAGTGCCATAGGTAAACGGCCGTTAGGTAGAAGGAA